>JAHRHZ010000093.1:843792-864793 GCA_024137785.1 Ginglymostoma cirratum | reverse complement strand
TTTCCTGCTCCTATGATGCTGCTTGGCCTGCTGTGTTCATCCAGCTCCACGCCCTGTTATCTCAGATTCTCCAGCATCTGCAGTACCTATTATCTCTCTCAACGTTCCTAGCTAAGTAAGGTTTTCATGATGTGCTGATACTCACTGAGTTGAAAAGAATGACAGGTGATCATATTGAAACATTGTATGTTGAAGGATCTTAATGGGATAGAGACAGAGAGGATACATGCCCTCATTGGGGATGTCTGGAGGTACACACAAAAGAGGTCATCCATACAAGCTGGAGGTGAGGAAGAATGTGTTTTCTCAGAAGTTTATTGGGCTTTTGGAGTTCTCTTACACAGAGAAAAGGAATTTGATGGATATTTGATGGACAAGGGAGTCAATGGTCATGAGGAAGGGGAAGACCGGAAAGTGCTGTTAAAGCCCTGTCAGGTCAGACATGGTATTACGGAATATCAGAATTGGCCAATTCTATTGGTCACACATATCATCCAGTCACATGGCTTATAGCACCAGCTGAAAACTGAACTGCCTTTGTGTTGCCGTGAGCAGAATTTTCATAATGAATGAACGAAAGCTATAAAAGGAACTTTATTTTCCCCAAATCTCAACGAGTATTTCCAGCATCCTGGAGGTTAGTCATTAATTCTTGTGGAATCAGAGTCCTGCAGGGTGGGAACATGGAACTGGAAAACAGCATCATATTTGAAAGCTGCGTAACTTCAGCTTCTTATGATGATCTATTACCTTGGTATCTTTATCACAATATGACAACATGCTTGTGCTTCATTCCGCTACTTTGAATGCTGTGTCTCAATCTGATATAGAATTCTATTAACACTGGACTAAGATGGATTTACTTCGGTGTCTTTGGTGTTAATTTAATACATAATATATTGATGAATTTTTGTCACAGCTCCATACTCAGTAGAATATGAATCATACCTTGGGGCTGAATATATCAACCATAGGTCCCTGAGAATTAGCACTGTAGGGCAGACCATCATACAACAGAGGGATAATCCCACAGAAAATCCAGCTGCAAGATTTATCAGCTACTTTCCTGAGGACAACACTCACTTCACTGGAGAGGAAGAGGAAAAATCCAGTCATAATTGGAAATAAAAGTACTGTTCATGCTTGAGCTCCATTTTGCAAAAAAAAAACAAATAGGATCGGTGTGTGTCATTCACAAGATTTTACTGTTTTTTTCTTTGGTTGCAGATGGCAGAATTTAAACTTGATTGATAATTCTACAATTGGTAAAAGTCACAGTAATGAGTGACCAAGAAATGATCATTGGTCGTTATAAAAATGCATCCATTTTATATATGCCCTTTGGGGAAGGAAATTTGCCATCTTTACCTGGTCTGGCCTACATGTGACCACAGCGTTGTGGTTGACTCTGAACTGCCTCGAAATGGTCTTGTAAGCCATTCAATTCAAGGGCACTTACGGTATGGGCAAAATGTCAACTTTTCTGGTCATGCTCACATTCCAATAAGACAAACTTTTGAAAGATTGGGAGCTGGAAATCTCTTGCCAATTTTCCCTCAGTCAGGGATAATAGAGTGACGTCTACATTCAAACTGCTATTTAAGTCTCCTGGTTGCTTTGACACAACTATAAACCAGACGGGCTAGCTGTCAAGTGAGCCATGAGAAAAGGCTGAAAGTTTTAAAAATTAACAGAAGCCTAGGGTTTTGCTTTCATTCCAAAATCATAGATTTTGCTCTAGCGTACGGCCTATTGCATTGAATTATTGACTTGGACGTCACTGAGATCAGCTATTTCACAAGAATCATCATAGAATCATAGAATCCCTGCAGTATGGAAGGAGGCCAATCAGCCCATCAAGTCCACACGGCCCTCTAGAGGGCACTCCAACCAGACCCATCCCTTCTTATACCTGTAACCTTGCATTTCCCATGGGCAATTTAGTATGGCCAGCTCACCTAACCATGACTTGTGCTTTATGCTAGTTTGCCAATGAATCTATAATCAGCCAACATTTGACACCTACAGATTACCGAAATGTTAGATAACAGTGTTGCACTCACATTCTCAACAGCAGAAAAGTTACAACTTTGAGTGCAATTTGACTTAGGCGCTGATCTCACACTGGAGCCTACTGGAAAGTACCATATGCATAGACAACCTACTTAGATTATGTACAAACTCTATCCCACATAACGTTTTCCTTACTTCTTTCTGAAGTGCTTCAGGGCACTGTAAGATAATGAACAACTAAGGATGTAAATCATTCTCAACAACTGCCTTTATTTCCATTAAATCATAACAATTTTACATGCACAGAGTGCAAACCAGCTGTTATGTGATCCAAGCTGCAATGGTGAACGTAATTCAAAAGTACTTCATTGGCTTTAATGCAATTTGAGTCGTCCAGAGATCAGGAAAGGTGCTATATAAATACAAGTCATTTTCTCACTTAACTGGGGGAAAAGTTGGGGCCGGCATCATTGCCAGAATTTTTTGATTTCCTAATATCAGGAACTAAAGAACAGGCATTTGCCAATTTCACCAATTTATTTGCTCATGTGTTCCTGTCACTATTTTAAAACAGTTATACTCTCTAGAGCAAGAATCCCAAAGAAGCAATTTAAACATATAAAAAGAACAGGGATCTTTATTACCACTTTGTTTTTTGCAATAACTGTGCATTAATTTACAAACTTATCTTCCAACAAATTCCAAACAGAAATCACACCAGCACTTAAATGTATTCAGAGACTGTGTTTAAAGTCAATAAATCACATTGAGACTAAATAGTAGCAGAGTGAGAATCCAGAAAATTCACGATCAGGCGTTATTTATATAGGAGTAAGCTGTGATAACCACCTTCTGACAGTGAGGGAAACAGAATAGAGGTGGAAAAGTCCTAAATAATAGGGGAAATCAGTAACTCCATTGCCTGGGAATGGGATCGAGGTAGATTCAATTGAGGTCTTTTAAAGAGAATAAGATAATCATCTGAACAGAAATAAAATGCTCCTGAGAAAAGGTGGGGGAACGGAACTGGGTGGATTGCTCTTGCTGAGAACTGTCAGGGAAATAATGGTCTCCTGCAGCACTATTGACAATTTTATGATCCTAAGTTGGAATTACAATAGAGGCTCAGCTACAAGTTAATTGAACACTAGAACAATTTCTTAATCATGCTGTTTATTGCATATTAAGGTCCAAGGAGCTGCATAATGGATTGGTCCCTTAAGAATGATTTGAGAAGTTTGTTCACTCAAAGGATTGTGGACCTTTGGAATTCTGTGTCCCACAGAGTAATCAATAGTCAGTCATTGCGTATATTCAAGAGACATATTGATAGATGTTTGAATTCTAGGGTAATCAGAGACACAGGGATGGTGTGGCAGGATGAAGTAGATCAGGCATGATCCTGTTAAATGGTAGAGCAGATATAAAGTGTTGAATGATGAGCATCTATTCCTACTTCTTATGTACTTATGTGATGTTCCGATGTTCCTATTATATTAGATTATTAACAGTTTTGGACCTGTCCATTAGATTATGGCAATTTCTATTCACAGATCCCTAAACTCTTTTGCACTAGTATGGTATCCAAGTTTTCATTTTTAGATAAACTCTAAACTATTATTCTAAGATCCAAACTGGATTGCCTTGCACTTCCCCACAATAAACTCCATCTATCAGCTTATTCACCCACCCAACCTTTCTCCATTCCCTAGAGTCCATGTCTTTATAATCTTATTGTACTCAGAGCTAAACCAGAAATAGTACGGTACAAGTGCGGACAAAGACCATGGTCTTTATTTAGCTTTGAAGTGGTGGAAAATGCTATCGGTCTGGTGTTTAGAATAACAACATACCACAATGTTTACTGCCATTTTCCCTCAACACAGCAGCCGCTCAGAAATTAAAACTAAACAGCAGATGCAGTTTTTGCCCTTGAAATAATAACCAATTCACTCTAATTTTCCAGTCCAGTTTTAAAATCTTTTTTCATATTTCATCCTTTCATTGTAGCATCCTGTTTTCTACTCTCTCTATCATATTGTCATTTATAGTTACTATTATAGTTTTTCTCATGTTGGATAAGTCACCCAGATCCCCTATCTGACTGTAGACTGTGCATGCCAGTAGACTATCAAAAATTATTGAAGCTTACTAAATCTGATTATAAATTCTCTCCCTGGCTGATTCACACGTAAGTCTTGCCAGGGCTCCCCATTAGATTTTGGTTCACTAACTTACATTGCTCCCAATCCAGCAATGTCTCCATTTTAAAATCCTCATTTTTTTTCCCACAGATCTCTTCACAACTTCAGCTCTATGTTTCTGGAACCTCCTACTATCCTACAAACCTTTGATATCTTTGTTCTCCTCCAATCGGACTCTTACACTGTTGTGTAAGGGATTTAGGACCCTGGAACAACCTTATGATGATGTCATAGAGCTAATCCCCACAGAGCATAAATAGCACAGTGTTAAAGGAAGAAGAGAAAACCACATGGAGAGCTGGGCAGAAGCCAAATGTTAGTTGAAATCCAGCCAACTGAATGTTAGAAACATGTGGAGCGAAGCATATGGAGGAGACCAACTAATATCTGGCACCAGAGTATATGGAAGAGTTTTTCCAATAATATATCAGCAAATATAGAGACTGGCATATCTCTGAATACCATGTAACATTTAACCTTAATATGCAATAAACAGCACAATTAAGCAGCCCCATGCCCGATGACAGTTCTTGACCCCAGTCAGTTTGTCTTGAGTCCAAACATTAAACCACACAATGAAAAATCCACATTCGCCTGATTTTCATCACATAACCACTGGAGGCTATGCCATCAGCTTTCTAGATTCAAAGGTCTGGGATTTCCCCTCCAACTACATTCCCTGTAAGCTCCTCAATCGCGTAACCACTTGGAGGTTTTACACAAACATGCCGACGCGTTCTGTTCCACTTCCGGAAGCCACTGCCACACATGAACTTTGCAGGTTTACTGAAATGAAAACATAATTAGAGAGAAAGTTGGCCACAAGGCTATACTGTCTGGGCCTATCTCCTTTATGGTGCCCTAACCATCTTTCTCTTTAACGTAAGTTTTGGTCACTTAGCCTAACTCACCTTCCATGGATCCATGGGCTGGCATGGTGTCTCTGTGGTTAACACTGCTTCCTCACAATGCCAGGGACCTTGGTTCGACTGTGTGGAGTTTGCACATTCTCTCCATGTCTGCATGGGTTTCCTCTGGGTGCTCCAGTTTCCTCCCACAGTCCAAAGATATGTAGGCTAGGTGGATTGGCCATGCTAAATTGCCCATAGCATCCAGAGATATGCAGGCTAGGTAGTTTAGCCATGGCAAATGCAGGGGTTATGAGGAATAGGACATGGGGCTGGGTCTGCACCTGATGCCCTTTAGAGGGTTGGTGTGGACACGGTGGGCCAAATGGCCTCTTTCTACACTGCAGTGATTCCATGATGTCGAGTTTTGCTTGGTAATGTTCCTATGAAACACCTTAGCAATGTTTTTACTACAAAAGAGAGACGGTACACAAATGCAGAGCAGTTCAGTTACTTTGAGATGTACAGCCTGCTGAATGTCATCGGGGTCAGACTTAGTTGACCTACCACAAGCCTGAGAGAAAACTGAAGGTCTTTAATTTTGACGGTGGGCACTTTTTTAACCAATGTGCCACTGAAGGGAGTTCAGATCCTAATATTCTGTTGCATTTTGGGCACAATTATTGGAAGTGTCTGGAAATAAAAGTGTCACGCTGAAACAAAACACTGCACTTCAGATTTTCAAGGGATGAGAATGGATTCAGGCTTGTTTTTGGATATGTGTATATGGCAATAGGTAGAGCTGCATTGGTTGGCAAGTGAGCCATGGAGGAATGGGTAGAGCAAGATAAGGTAACATGGAGATTATTGGGGGTATGCAGATAGCCAGAAGGCATTTGGTGGCATGGGGTACCATGAAAGTGGCATGCATGAAATAATTCCACAGAGGCTGGTATCCTGTCACCAAGTCACCCTTTAGGGTGGATGTCAGTGGACTTTCCAGGGTGTGCATTCTCCTCAAAACTAGCTCATGAGTTCTCTTACACAACTTATATCTCATAGGACTCTTTTACATCTTGAGTCTGCATGCCCGATTGCAACTACAATTGCTTGCCAGCCCAGATCCTGAAGAAAATTTTAACTGTGTGGCCAACATTTGGGTTTCTTTTTGGGGTTTTGCTGTGGCCTGACCTACAGTCCCTCTGTTCAGGATATGCCTTCACTCATGTGGTATTTCCTAAGCTCTGTCAGCCTGGCGAGGGTGTCCACTTCCATCGGAATACTCTGCAACTCCACTGAACTCCCTTCAGCAGCACATTGATTAAAAATCATGCCCACAGTGAAAATTAAAGACCTCAGGTTTTCTCTTAAGCTTGCGGTAGGTCAGCTAAGCCTGACCCCCGACGGCAGTCCGTACGTTGTACATCGCTATGTCACTGAACTGCTGCTTTTTCCAATGATAAAGCTAGCTGTAGTGCCTGTTTGAAGTCCAGTTGGGCTTCAACTAGTAGGCACTTTTGCAAGGTCACATCATTAATCTCACATGCCAAATAGTCTGTCAGCATGTCATTAAGGGTTAAACCAAACTCACATCCCACTCTCGTCGCCACTGAAATTACTGCACAGAGGCAGATTCCCTGCCACCAAGTCACCCTTTATTTCCACATGGAAGAGTCTTCGACACTGATCCAACTTCCTCAGAGTGAACAGGATGTCTGCCACTCCTGTTTATATCTGTCAGTCAGATTCCTGATTGAAATTGATTTACAGCTCCAGTCAGGGAACTCATATTTTATGCCATCCACCTGGCTGACCTTGTCACAATCACAACAGGGTGTGTGTGGGAGGGGAGGGGCTATGAAGAGTGATGGTCCCAGGAATGATTTTGTTTCATTAGATTCTTTATTGTCAGCTTTGTGGTACCAGTGTTTGAGTGCAAGCTGTGTGTCAGCCCACATCTATAACTGCTGCAGGGTTCTATTAGAATCCTTAAAGTGTGAAAACAGGCCCTTCAGCCCAACAAGTCCACACCGAACCTCAGAGTATCCCAACCACACCTGTCCCCTTGTAACCCACCTAATCTACACATCCCTGAACACTACGGGCAATTTAGCATGGCCAATCCACCTAACCTGCACATCTTTGGATTGTGGGGGGAAACCAGAGCACCCGGAGGAAACCCATGCAGACACAGGAACAATGTGCAAACTCCACACAGACAGTCACCCAAGGCTGTAATCGGACCTGGGTCCCTGGCGCTGTGAGGCAGCAGTGCTAACCACTGAGCCACCGTGCCATGGGTTGCCCAGTCTCTCACAGCAACTCGCCTACTCCCCAGTGAAAATCTACATTTTGGTCTGGTTTTTTCCAGGTCTGGTTTGTGGAGCCAGGGAATTTCGGACAGGAGCAAAATCTCGAGCCTTAGTCTCAGGTATTGACTACAAAGTGGCTGCAATCAATATTGCAAAACTTCGTAGTCCCACCAATATAATGCAAAAAATTCTACTCGTTGTTCATGTCACCCTTTATTCATTGCAGCCAACATGATGACTAGTTTGATCTGTCCATTGTTACTTTGGCCAGCGAGGTGATGTGAACTCAATTACCACTTGTGCATCATGGTGCTATTTCTCTGATTCTAATTTAAATAAATAGTAGCCAGTGGTTTATGTTGCTATGATACCTTTGGCTTGAGGTTTTATTCTGCGTGCTTAGAGAAATAACTATGCTCGTCGCTACTGGCAGTTTGTGGCCTGTACCTTTTGTTTTATTCATTCACAGGATGAGGACATTGTCTGCTATGCCCATTCCTAATTGCCCAGATGGCAGTTAGGAGTCAATCACATTGCTGTGGGTCTGGTGTAGGCCAGACCAGGTAAGAATGGCAGCTTCCTTCCCTGAAGGACTTTAGTCGACCAGATGGGTTTTATTTTCCCCGACAGCTGACAATGGATTCATGGTCATGATGAGATTCCAGATTTTTGTTGTATTCAAATTCCACCATCTGCCATGGCAGGATTCAAACTCAGGTCCCTAGAACATTACCTGCATCTTTGGATTAATAGTCCGGTGATAATACAACTCGGCCATCACCTACCCTTACCCAAGATTGACTTCCATCTGAATGTGATAGTTTCTGTAAACTCTTCTTATTTATTGTACCTCATGCAGTTTTCTGTATTACAGCTTGCACTGGTACAAACTATTGCATCTTTTCTTCCTCGTCTCTTGCCCAGAACTGCTTGTATCACAGTTGCAGAAAGAAATGCATTACCATATTATTTTCACATCCATTGTCATTATGTTACATATTCCTCCAAGGTTCACTTGACTTTTATGTTAACATTATGTAACATTTTATTTAAAGCATTCACATTCCCATCATTGCAAAGCCCCTCTTTGTAAAAATGATCTTCATTAGTCGAGTCTCTGTGGTATTTTTACAGCACACCCTGATTTTATTCTTTTCATGGTTGATTGAGAGTGATAGTTTTTCTGTAGTTATCATAATATGAGGTAATCACTACAGTTCTTTTGTGATTATCTGAAGGTTTACAGCAGTTGTACACATTTGTACTCACCATCTCGAGTAGTATTGACTCTCAGCTCTCTTCTGTTCCATCTGAATGATCCCATCAGAGTTGGAACAATGTCAGAATGTGTTTGCTCTGCCTGTTTAATGGCTGTGCCTCCTGGCTTCCAATCTCCGATCCGTACCTTCTGACCTGGTGCTAAATCTGATCAAGATTTTCTTCCCCTATGCCTAGAATTACACCCCTTTTATTGTTTTCCTTTTTAATCATCTCTGATTGTCTTTATTTTCAAGTGGTCTTGAGGCATGATATTTTATCTGAGGTTTTGCTGTAAGGATGAAATTTGTGCTTTTGGCCTTCTTCCTGTGAATAATTGTTGGTGAATATTTGGCAATTAAAGGTATTGCTCTGTAATTCAGTAAAACTAATCCCTGATCATTATTCTCAGCCATGGTTTTCACCACTATCAGTTTCTCCATACGGATGAAGTGGGGAATTTATGGCATAATTACTTCTGAATTCTGTTTTGAATCTCTTAAAGTCTTAATTCACAAATTGCAGACCATTGTCTGAAACAATCTCATTTGGAAACCTATACTTGGGAAACCTTTTCTTTAGTGATTTGACCTTAGCTGCCGTGGTGTGAAATCTATTAACTTTGAATCACCTGGAATAATAGTCCCCAGTGAGCATATACATATAACCCTGAAAGTTGAAGTGGTATAATCCGAGGCTTTGTCATGACCTGTTCAGGAAACCAAAAATAAACCAAAGGCTTCGCTGAAAAGAAAACTTGGTGTTTGACTATTGCTTCCACATATACTGTAGTACAATATAAAATGTTGAAATGTCTAGCCGCCATACATTTTATTGCACATTAGCTCACCATTTTGTTATTCTTAAATGACTTTCATGTATTCTATGGAAGATTTCTTTGCTTATCACCTTCAGTATTACCAGCCAGTGACTAAAGACTGGAAGATCATTGATTAGGGTCAATTACGCTTCCCTTGTTCATGATATAGCTGTAACAGTTGATTAGTTGGCCTACATTTTGCTCAAATCTTCTTGTCAAAAAGTGCAGATCTATATACTTCTGCATCTGTCGATTGTGCTTCTCAGGCTTCTTACAACGTACTCTAAGAAAACTGTCAAAAAATCTTTTTACTAACAAAAACTAAATCTCCTGCTTGGTCCATTGTAGCCCTATGCATTGTGTTAGCTCTGGTCTGAGTTTTTCCCCAATATGTATGCTGTTGTGCAGTCATGACACTTCTTGTAGAACAGAATCCCTACAGTGTGGAAGCAGGCCATTCAGCCCACTGAGTCCACACTGACTCTGAAGAGCATCCCACCTCCTACCTCATCCCTGCATTTCCTACCCTAGACACTATGGGCAATTTAGCATAGCCAACACACCTAACCTGCACAGCTTTGGACTGTGGGATAAAACTAGAGGACCACACAAACAGAATGAGCAAACTCCACGCAGACAGTCATCCAAGGCTGGAATTGAACCCAGGTCCCTAGGGCTGAGAAGCAGCAGTGCTAACCATTGAGCCACCCTGCCACCTCACTAATAGCATCATATTATCAGATATATCATCATTTACATAAATCTTATACCACAAATGAAGTGTTTTATGCATTTATAGAGAACAAACAGGGGCTTATTTTTCCAACATTTTTGTATCTTCTGATAGATAATGAGGAATCACTTCCTAAAGTTCTCAAGGTGTATTTAGGCACAGCCAAGCAAAGGTCACAATTTAATGCTTGGGGCTACATCATCACTGGCATAATTGGCTTTTGCTCAGATTTGGACTTGACAATCATTGGTGAGACAGGCATTGCTCTAATTCAACCCAGCACTGAACAGGAAAATAATGTCTTGTCTGTTCTTTATCTTGGGTTTCTATGGTGCATTAAGGGACAGCAAACAAGAGATATGTTATTACTTTAAACATCAGACAACGGACTCACTCCACAGCCCGGGGTTGGGCACAGTTTGCCAAACATGGCACACAACACAACAAATCCCAAAATATCCCAGTGAGCCTTGAATGGCTCAGGGGTCAGTGCTCACCTGAAAACGTTCCACTGTAATTTTAGATGTTTTGAGGTTTCAGTTACATCAAAAACAGAGAAAAAAGTATCACAAAACAAGGACTCAGGAAACTTGAGTTCTCGAAATATTCGCATTGAGAAAGGCCACATGCAGAGACTAAAGGAGTTCACTTTTCAATTTCACCTCGCTCCTTGGCCATGAAGTCAGAAAATTGTTGCTAACCAGTAATATTTATAGGTACAGTACAGCTACTTTTTAATCCATACATAGCTATGGTAACACAAGAGGGGCATGTTCTCTTTTCCTCTCTTGGGACCTTTGACCTGATTTAACAAACATAATTTTTAAAAGATTTCTTAAGATGATTAAGCATTTTCTAGTTATATTTGTGTAGCTCATATCCTAAGCTTTTATAACCGCTAAAATGCATCTATTAGCGTCCATGCACTTCCAAAAAAGCTTGAATTTTAGATCTTCCTTTAATAAGCACAAGTAAGGATCCTCAGATCCCAGTTGTGACTAATTCTACCTGAGGCATTGTTAGGTTTTGTTCAGCTTCTAGTCTGGGGCAAAAGATCATGCAAACATAATTAATGCTGCCTGTAAACAGAGAGAATGCTAGAGAAGCACAGCAGGTCTGGCAGCATCTGCGGAGAGGGAAACAGAGTTAACATTTTGAGTCCAAAATGAATCTTCTTCAGAACCGGAACTGAAAAAATCTAGTTCTGAAGAAAAGCCATATTGGGCTTGAAATGTTTCTTTCTCTACACATGCTGCAAGACCCGTTGAGTTTCTCCAACATCCTCTATGTTCAATTTAGATTTCTGTTTCTGCAGTACTCGGTTTTAATGATTAATTTATGCTTTGAAATTCCTCAATCTTATGTGGTGTTTTGGACCACCCAGTGGATGCTTTAGACTCAAATACTTTCATCATTTCCTTTCAAAAATTACTGTTAAAACTTGCTTCCATTGTCCTCTCAGCTGGTGCATTCAAGATCACAACAGTTTGCTGGGGAAATGTCGTTTTCCTCACGTTATCACTGGTTTTTTGCTATTTGTCTTAAAACTAGGTCATCTGGTCACTTGCTCACCTGCCACAAGAAACAATTTCTCCTTATTGACTCTAATAAAACAGTTCATAATTCTGAACATTCATATCTCTTCTCCTGCTCACCTTCTCCTTTCTAAAGGGGATAACTGTGGTTTCTTAGATCTCTCTTACACCATGATGTCACTGTATAAATCTCTTCTGCAATGCCCACATCCCCTTGCACACAATGTTCTGCTTGAAAATTAACCAGGGTTTTAAAAGGTTTTCAGAGAGTCCTTTTGCTTTGGACCTGCACATGTCTATTGATAAAGCAAACGATTACGTGTGCCTTTTTGTCAGCTTCTCAATTTGTTCTGCAACTTTCAAAGACATAGGAGCATACACCCTCAGGTCTCCAATAAGCACCTTCCCCCTATAAATCAGTACAATTTTGTTTACATTATGTTTCAGAAGTGAAAAAGGGTCTGAAATGTTAATTCTGCTTCTCTCTCAGCATATGCATGCGGACTCACTGAATATTTTCAAAACTTTTTGCTTAATTTCATTAAGCACTACTATCTGGTTTTCATCCCTTAGCCTTTGGCTGTTAAGCCTACTGGCTTCAAGCAGTACATATATGCTGTGACACTTTATCAAATGCCTTTTTGAAATCAATGAACACAACATTCAATTGTTTGGTAATACAGAACCCAAATGTTGCTGAACAAAGACGTCACTTGTCAAAATCTTTATCTTGCACTCATCAGGACAATTTACCAAAACTACCGATGCAAAGGGAAAACAACATTTATAAGATATGAGAATAGAGTGTTGATTGTTAGAGCAATGATTGGTGATAATCATGCTGAGGAGAATGCACCAGTTGATGATGACTAACAGTCTTAAAACATAGGTTGGCAGTTAACTTCAAAGTGCTGATGTGGCTAATCCAGTGCTACTCTTTATAACGAGAGGAATTGAACATAGAAATAAAAATATCACACTTCACTCATACAAGGCATTTGTGAGAATACATCTTAAACACTGAGTGCAGTTTTGGACTCCTTATTTAAGGAGTTGCAGTGGAGGTGGTTGGGAAGAGATTTATAAATTTGATGTCTGGAATGAATACTTTACCTTATGAGGAAAAATCGGACAGGTTGGACCTGTTTTCACTGGAGTTAAAAACAGTGAAATGTGAGTTGATTGAAGTTTATAGGATCTGGCCTGGTCTTGACAAGATTGATCTGGAAATGTTGTTTACTCTTGTGGTTGAGTCGAGAACTGAGTGGCATTGACTTAAAATTAGGATCACCCTTTAAGATAGAGATGAGGAGATGTTTTTTCTCAGGGGTTTTTATGACTTTGGAAATATCTGCTTTAGAAGGCATGGAGGGTGGGGTCATTGAATATCTTTGAAGTTAGATGGATTTTTGTCTGGTAATGGAATCAATGGTTATTGAGGGTAGATGGGAATGTGGAATTCAAAATACAAATAAATCAGTCCTGATCTTGTTGAATGGCAGAACAATCTTAAGAGGTCGAGTGCCCTATTTTGATTCTCAATTTGTTGTAGTCATACATTAGGATAATTGAGGTTGTTCATTACCTCATATCCTTTACCTCCTTTTCACTATTAGGTGGAATACAACAGAAGCCCATCAGCATACTAGCTTCTGTATTGTTCTTTCAATCCACCCAACTATATTGGCCTAGGTCTTCTGGACCATTGGAGACTGAATGTGTGACCTACCAAACATGTAGGGACCTGGAAGTCCTGACATGCTGATCTCCATGGAATATTGTGCAGGGCGTTTGAGTTTCTGATTCTGAATTCGGGTCGAAGACTTTGGACGGTTCTGTCATAGTGATATGGCTAGTCACTCAACAAATGTTAGAGAGATCGAAAGTCAATCATACATCGGGGTAACTCCACAATTTACGCAGCAATCATTCACACTAATTTCCTGGCTCACCCCTCCACCCCCCTCCCCCAAATTCCATGGTAATAACTCAGGAAGTCTGAATAGAAAAAAATATAGTTTATTGTTGAACACCAAAATAGAGCCACTACCCATGGCATTCATAAACCAGTCCCAGCCTGAGGCAGACAGTTTAGCAGATCCCTCCCCGAGTCTGCTTTATAAATCAGAGAATCTCTCCAGTAAAGATGGAGGCCACACAGCCCGTTGGATCTGTACCAGCCCTCTGAAGAGCATCTCACCCATCCCTCCATCCTAATCCTGTATTAGCCATCACTAATCTACCTTGCCTGCATGTCCCTGGATACAATGGGGCAAATTAGCATGGCCAATCCACCTAACCTCATCTTTGTCTGTTGGAAGAAATTGGAGCACCTGGAGAAAACCCACATAGACTTGGGAGAATGTGCAAACTCCATACAGACAGTCGCCGGAGAGTGGAATCAAACCTAGATACCTAGCACTGTGAGGCAGCAGTGCGAACCACTGAGCCACAGTGCTGACCTTACAAAGGGCTTAAGTGATGAGTTCCTGCTGGGCAGGCCTTTGCCTGTTACCAAGGCAGCTCATACTCAATGAGCTCCACTGGAAGATAAATTAATGATTCCCCGTGGACATTGTAGGGCTTATCATATGTCAACCTGACCATCCCGCACTGGTTGATTAGCTCCTCTCATCCCACATTGCCTGAACCAACACAATGCTGCTCAATACCAAAACAGGCTGATCTCCACAATTTGAATCCCCTGACCCAATTACTCTCCTGACTCAACCTGACAACCCATCCTAATCTGCCCCAACCACCGGACCTAATAACCATGTTGCCCATTGACCACATTACCCACCTACCCTATCTATGAGTTAACTCATCATTGACCAGCTCATCCACCTTCCAGACCTACCTACATAGCATTCTGCCCCTTATCAGCTCACACACTCTCAATTTCATTACCATTCACACTGAATGCGTAAATACATATTTTAAACTTATCTTACTTCAGCTTGTGCAGTTTGAAAATAAGTGTAGCCTGTCTTCCTTCCAACCCTACTCCATCTGACACTGCAGTGCTGTAATATGGCACCTTATCAGATTGCATTTCTATATGCGAAATGACCCAGCTAGAAATGCAGAGCAGTGTTTAGGCACAGATTTCAATAATGGTAGAGCAGGCAGCAGCATTTCAATGGTCGTTGCCACTTTATAGAAGATTTGGCTGCTGTTTCTTTGAGCCCACCACAATATTATCTATTTCTAGCTCTGCAACAGTATCTTTGATCAAAACATTTCATCATACTTTTATGAAAGTGTCAATCAATTATAGTTACCTATAAATAAGACATTCTATCCAATAATTTGCATTAATTTATGTCATTGCAGAACTGATCTCATTGTGACAATATTTTTGACAAAATTCTACAGGCTTTCACTTGCTTTTCAATTGAGAAACTTTAGCACAAATATATCTGGGTGGATTAGCATAGTCCAATAGGATATCGAATGCTGTCATGTCAAAGTGAAGTTTCTAAGATTAAATCCTTCTTTAAAATGTGGAAGCTTGCCTTTTACATGAATAACATCTTGGAGGAGTGGGAATCGAACTCTCCCTTTGCCTTGGTATCAGGCAGTTGCCAGGTCAGAGAACATTCTCATTAAACTTAAACTAGAGTAAAAAATTGTCAAAAGTGTACATACAGACATGAGGCGTTAAGCAGTGACCTTCAAAGATGTGCTAGCCTTACGATTCTATCAAGTATGTAGATTTTGACTTTACCAGTGAGCAGGTGACGAGTACAAGGAGTTCAGATTTTTTGGTCATAAGTCAAGGATGATCCATTAAAGTGGTGGATGGGAAATAAATTTTCATTGGCTAAAACTCAGGGGTTGATTTTTACATGCAATCGACCATTACTTGAGCATGTATGGTCAACCATGAAGACATGAGTTGAAGATGCTATGGTTGTTCTTCATAAATAGATAATTGGAGGAGGAAGGCAAAAGAGATTTTGAAGTCTGAGGAACAAATCTGTGTCATTTTGATTTGTTGCAGGTATGTAAAATAGGGGACAGTGAATTATTACATTGGTTTAAATTTCTGCCCAATTTCATTTCATTGTCTTCAATTGAAATGGTGGCTGACCCAATATTAACAATGTGATATCATCACACAGAGTCTAAATGGCCCCAGTTTATTTTTTATTCACTCTAGGAATATGGACATCCTCAGCTGGGCAGGCATTTATTGCCCAGAGCTGGTAAGAATCAACCATATTGCTGTGGGTCAGGAGTCACGTGTAGGATAGCAGATTCTTTCCCTACAGGGCATTAGTGAATCATAATTTTTTTAACTTAACAATGGTTTTATGGTCTTCATTTTAGACTTTCACGTCCAGATATTTATTGAAATTAAACTTTTCATGGCAAAATTCAAACCTGAGTCACTGGGACATTACCTGGGTCTCTGGATTACTTGCCTAGCAACAATGCCACTAGGCTACAGCCTCATCTTCAATAGCTGAAAGATCGTGTGATGTGTCTTGGTGATAAGACTGGCATCTTCAGCCATTGAGAGGGTGGTATCCTAATAAAACAGATGGTCAATCCTGCTGCGAATAATGGAATGAAATTGGATCAAGCAGATCACATTAGCTCTCACTGATGGAAATCTTGCACATGAATTCCATGTTTGCAGGATGATAAAGAAAGTTGGCCAACTAAGTTCGAGAAGAATAACCGACAGTACCTATCACCTAACAAATTGATTATGGAGTAAGGAGAATTTGGAAGAGGTGAATGGAGGCACTAATTTTCTCAGTAACCTTTCTCTTTTACTCATACATTCTGTGTGTGAGCCATCACAATCTTACCAGACCATAGAGCTGCTCTCTCATCAGAAAGAGACAATGGTCCCTTCATGGTAACTTCAGCTGGTGATGGGAATTGAACCCACGTGGTTGGCATCACACTTCTTTGGTTACCAGCCAAACCAAACCCTAGTGTCTTCGTTAGATACTTGCTGACCTGATTATTATGGCCATTTTTATCAAGTTCTCTGCTGGGGACTTACTATGCGGGCCAGTCAGCCACAGAGGATTTCACAAACAACATCTTTCCAAGAGCAGCTTGCCTTCCCTAAAAAACAGTAAACAGCTGGGGATTCAGGCGGTCTGACAGCTACATCCTCGCCTTTTACTGAAATTCTGTCTTTTTTTAAATTCAGTTTAGGTTCATAATTGGCATGGCAAGATTTAAGCTTGAATTTTCTGAATTACTAACTCAGTAACAAAACTACTGTATTTGTGTATCTTTCGGTTTTAGAAAATAATTCCCTCCAAAATGCTGATCCATATTTCCAAGAGGTAGAGTATATTCAGGTTTCAAGAGACAGGGGGAAAGGTGGTAGTGGGGTGGAGGGTGCAGGAATGGATTGGTGAATTGGTTCTTACTGAACATTCTTGTCCAGTTCACCATATTTACACTCAGAAGCCTCTGTGCTCCAGGGGAAATTTTTGAGCAATTGTCCGAGATGCCACAGTTTGTCTGGTGGGTTAAAGGGAAACCCTCTTGCCCTCTCAGATGGAAGCAAATGATCCCTGTGGCACTATTTTGGAGATGAACAGGTAAGCAGCTGGGTCAAAATGTATCCGTCAACCACTACAACATTACAAAAAATGGTATTTGATGCCTTCATTTTCTCAAAAGGAGTGAGAATTTAGACATGGTTACTTGATGCTTGTTGTCATTCAAAGATCCCCCACTAGAGGAGCCATGGGTGGGCTGTCAAATCAGAGCAACTTGTGACTGAGACATCCCTATCAAGATAGAACTGCCTTTTTAATACAACCTAGATTCTCAAAGCAGGAAAAGCATTTCATAGATTCCCTTCAGTGTAGAAGCAGGCCATTTGGCCAATTGAGTCCACACAAACG
The DNA here is from genome assembly GCA_024137785.1 of Ginglymostoma cirratum. Lineage (NCBI taxonomy): Eukaryota > Metazoa > Chordata > Chondrichthyes > Orectolobiformes > Ginglymostomatidae > Ginglymostoma > Ginglymostoma cirratum. The sequence goes on along the minus strand of JAHRHZ010000093.1, from coordinate 847,186 downwards.
CTCCAAAGAGCATCCGCTCTGGATCCATCCCTCCTACACTATTCCTGTAACCCTGCATATCCCACGGCTAATCCACTTAGCCTGCACATCCCTGGACACTATGGGCAATTTAGCATCGTCAATCCACCTAACCTGCACATCTTTGGACTGTGGGAGGAAACTAAAGCACCCAGAGGAAACCCACGCAGACGCGGGGAGAATGTGCAAACTCCACACAGACAGTCGCCCGAGGGTGGAATCAAACCTTGGTCCCTGGCACTCTGAGTCAGCAGTGCTAACCAGTGAGCTACTGTGCCGGCTTTTCTTTTTCAGTTCGTGACGTTAGTCTCAGATCTAACTATGTCACTCTCCATTTTAATGAAAAATTCTACCATGTTATGATCACTCTTCCCCAAAGGATCTCACACCAATTGCTAATTAATCCTTTCTGATTACACAATATCCAGTGTAGGATGGCCTGATCTCTAGTTGGTTCCTTGACATATTGATAGAGGAAAGCATTGTTCACACACTCCAGGAAATCCTCCTTCATCACATTGTCACAAGTTTCATTAGTCCAATCAAATGCAGACTTAAGACATCCATAATAACTGCTGTACCCTTGCTGCATGCATCTCTAATTTCCTGTTTGATGTTGTCCCCAGCCTCACAACTGCTGTTTGCTGACCTGCACACAACGCCCACCAACTTTTTTTGTCCTTTTGGTCTTCCACAGCTTCACCCACACAGATTCTACATCGTCCAAACTAATGTTCTTCCTTACTATTGTGTTAATCACTTCCTTAATCTCCTTCTACCAATGATGAGCAGTGGCAGAGGGCAAGGAGCTGGATCCCAATAACTGAGAGAAAAAAAATCACAAATAAAGTAACCAGTTTATTATCTCAGTGCCTATCTCTCCACCTACACTATTTAGTTTTTTTTAATTTTTACTCTTGTTTTCTTTTGCTGAATGTCACTATTTAGCATCTCTTAAATTTGCTTCTGTATCGTATTGACCATTGCCTTCCTCGTGGCCCCTTTTTGCATATTTACAGCTCTACTGCTTAAAGTTCACATCTCTGTGCCAGGGTTGGTTTGATTAGGAGTAAGGGAGCATTTATCAAATGCGTTGTCAGTCTTGAACCTTAAGCAGTTTGGCGAATTCTACCCAGAGATGTAGACAGACAAAGAGATAAACAGGGTCCAAATTTCGATCCCAAAAGTCTCTTTTTAATATAAAAAAACTAGTGCAATGTTATCTCTTATCCACTTCGTCACTCTTCTTTCTCAAGTACCTATATCTTAATGTGCTGACTTAGCGAAAAACATTGCTGGCAACAGTGTCTTCGTCATTGACTGCAGATATTTTTATTCAGCCTCATCACAGATTTTATGACACACCCCTGGAATGGAGGGGACTTGAAAGCAGATATCCTTACTCAGGGATAGGGTGACTACAACCGCACCAGAAGATCATCGACTATAAACAGTCTGGAGACTCGTGAAAAAAAATCTAGAAATGCCCATTCTGAAGAATCATCACTGATCCCTAATTGTTAACTCTGCTTTCTCTCCATGGATTCGGCCAGACCTGCTGAGTGTTTCTTTTTTCCCAGCAATTTTGGTTTCTGATAGAAATACTTGTGTCTTCCCCTCCTCTCCCTTTATATCTCTCTCACCTCTGCCACCTCTAAATGCATAAATTAAGCTGGCAGCCCGCAATACAGTCCTGAGAGAGTGCTGCATTGCCAATCTTCTGGGTGAAATCTGACAGCCAAAGCATGGTGTGCCCACAGAGTGGGGTTGAAGATAACATTGGACCCCATTCTGGAGCCCCAAGTGGACAACATGCCAGTTGGGAGTAACTGGGTCACATTGGGAGCCCCTGCAACATAGAGTGCAAGTGAAGGAGCCTCAGTCCATACCCATGGATGAGCCAGTAGCTATATAAAAACTGTTCACGCTCAGCTTGAACCTCGACATTCCGGTTCATGTTGACTGTCTTACTCACCTTTCTCGGCACGGGCATGGATTTCCTCCAAAACCAGCTGAACTTGCCCTGAGATTGGCTCCCAGTAGCTCTGGCACACTGACACCATTGTAGGGCACACAGACTGAGGGCACAGGTCAATCTGTCATGTCAGAACCACCCTGGAAAACATTCGCTTGATGTCTGTTCAAAGCGTCCGGCTTCCCCAGTACCAGTCACCATTACTATCTGGAATATCTCGAGAAGAAGGTAAATAAGCGGCCGCTGTTGACAATGATAATATTTTATTCCAAAATACACTTTTTCCCTGTGTTTTGTCGCCATATATAAGGTCCTGAAGTGTTATTAAAAGTAAGTCAGCACCTGACTATACTTCAATAAATTAATAGCCAGCACATATTTCTGGTCAATAAAAAAAAAAGGAACGTCTCATTTCTCGAGAACCGGGATTGACCGAATTTGTCAACTCTTGTGTAAATGTGGGAGGTGATGTTGTAAATCTTCACTGGTGAAGCTCAGAAGCGGACTTTTTTTTCTCTGTTGTCGACCCTTTCGCCAGTTTCTGTTTAAATTCAGCCCTGAGGATGTGAAATGAGCAGGAACAGTTAGCTCTGATGTTAAGGACCAGCGCCCAGGGCTGGAGCACTAACCCGATTCGGTCTGTCACTGCTCCCAATGCTGGACATGCCACTGACGGCGTGGCTTATGCTGTCAAAGGCGACTGTCAGCTTATTATTCACCACTGTGTCCTCTCCTTTCAGCAAAAATCAACAGCTGGATGTTGGCCGGGCTTTAAGTTTAGCTAATCAAAAACCCTCCTTCTTACTAATCGCTTTAGACTCACGTCATGATCTGTTACAGATGGTCATTGAAAAAGGCGAGAAACCAGACAGAATCAATACACTTATGGAGCTGTACCCCAGCTGATACTGTACTGAGGACCACCTTGGAGTATATCCCAGTCCACTGTGAGTTAGCGTGGAACTGGACCCCAGTTGCAGACTGTACTGAGACTCTACATGGAACTGCACCCCAGTGACAGCCTGCGCTGAGAGTCAGTGTGAAGCTGTATTCCAGCGGTAGACTGTGCTGACAGTCAGTATAGAATTGGATCCCAGCTAGAAACTTTACAAGAGTCAGCATAGGACTTTATCCCAACTGGAGACTGTGTTGAGAGCTTGAGAGGAACTCTACCCCAGGCAGTGACTATACTGAGGGTCAGCATTGAACTGTACAACTGCTAGATATTGGACTTCAAGTAAGGGAACTGTACACAGACATGGGTTGTTCTGAGAATCAACATACTCCAGCAAGAGACTGTGCTGTCAGTCAACATGGAACTGTACCCCAGATAGAGACTGCATTGAGAGTTAATGAACTGTACCCCGGATAGAGACTGCATTGAGAGTTAGTGAACTGTAC
>JAHRHZ010000093.1:814162-843782 GCA_024137785.1 Ginglymostoma cirratum | reverse complement strand
TTTGAGAGTTAGTGAACTGTACCCCAGATAGAGACTGCATTGAGAGTGATGGATCTGTACCCCTGCAAGAGTCTGTGTTGAAAATCAGGAAACTGTACCCAAGGTAGAGACTGTATTGAGAGGCAGGGAACTGTACCCTAGCTAGAGGCTATCTAGAGCATCAGGGAACTGTACCCTAGCTAGAGGCTATATAGAGCATCAGGGAACTGTACCCTTGCTCGAGACAGTATTGAGAGTGAAGTGTATCCCAGCTAGAGACAGTATTGAGAGTCAGTGTGGAATAGTTCATGGGTAATATTTGACATTGAAATGTTTGCACCAAGAGACAAACACCAGTGGAACAAAATGTTTTCAAGGATCAGCACTAAGTGCGAACCAGTGGTACATTACATCAGCAAATTCTACACAGAGCATTCAGTTCCATTATTCCAGAACCTGGAACAGGACTTCTGCAAGATTGTGAACTAGGCATTGTCAATGTTTATGACATTGTGCCCCACACAGTTTGCATAAACTGCTGTCCCTTGGACCTAGATTTGGAGATTTCACACCTACAGGTACAGACGGAAATAGATTGCAGTGAAGATCAGAATAAATGTCCTGGTTTTCTATCTTGGGGTCTGCTTTTGTGCTTCAGTGAAGCTCAATGCCAGTTGAAGGAACAGCACTGCATTTGCTGTTGAGGTAATTTGCAGCTCACTGGGCTGAACATTGAGTTCAACAACTTCAAACCCTGAATACCATCTTCAATTTGATTACACTCCTACACCTCACCCTGTGTTTTATTTGCATGTGTTTGCAGAGACGACCTACTTTCTGCTATTCACATCTATGATTAATACCTGTTTTGCATGCTATATTTGTCTTGTACTATAATTAACACTCCCTTTTACTTTTGTCTTTTGCTCTGGGCACCTACTCTGTCTTCTTTCCCCTTTGTAGTTCCTCTTAGGGAAGACAATGGCCTGGTGGTATTATCGCTGGACTATTAACCCAGAGACTCAGACAACATTCTGGGGACCCAGGTTCAAATCCTGCCATAGCAGATGGTGGCATTTGAATTCAATAAAATATCTGGAATTAAGAATCTAATGATGACCATGAACTGATTGTTGGGGGAAAAACCCACCCGGTTCACTAATATCCTTTATAGGAGGAAACTACCATCCTTGTCTGACATGTGACTCCAGACCCACAGCAATGTGATTGACTCTGAACTGCTCTCTGGGCATTTAGGGATGGGCAATAAATGCTGCCTAGCCAGCAGCATTATCATGCAGTTAAATGAATTTTAAAAAATCAGCATTTCACCCATCTCCCAGATGTATATAGTATCCAATACTGTGCCCTGCAGAACCCATGAAAATTCTCATTGACTTGCTCACCTTCAAATTTGCAAATTGCCATGGTGTGATTTAATTGCATCTCCAAGTGTTCTGTTAAAATTGTTATTTTGACAATTCATCTAATGAACATCTTAATTTATTGCTACACTTTTAATGCCTCAGCAACTTATATCCATGTAACATAAAACCTGTCTAGTTCATCATTGTGACTTTATCACATTCATGACAGTGAAGCAGATCCCTTTCTTGCACAAATTGCATTGAAATTGTGGTCATAAATTAAGGCTTTCATTCTATGAATTGCTAAAATGACAGGTCTAGCATGGGTCACCCACAATAATTTCATTCTTTTATCTAAAGCTTTGCCAATCAAAATGAGGGAAACCTGTGCTAGAGAGTGAAACAGTCAGGGAATCATAGAATGTTCCGAGACAGAATGTGGCTATTCAGCCTGACGTGTCTGTGCTGGCTGTTTGCAAGAGCCACTTAGCTGGTTCCACTCATTGCCTTTTAGGAGTTGCCCTGCAACCTTTTTGCTTTGGCCATAATCTAAGTTCCTTTGAAAAGCCACAATTGAAAAGACCTCCACTGCAATCTCAGGTAATGTATTGCAGAAAACAACCACAGGATGCAGAAAAGATCCCCCATGCCATCCTTTTTCTTTCTACCATTTATCTGAATTGGTGCCCCATAGGTTCTTGAGGCTTTTTGCCATTGGGAAATGTTTCTTTATCCTCATCACTTTGAACAACTCTAACAAATCTTCGCTCATGAGAACAACTTCACTAAGGAGAACAATACGAGCTTCTTCAACCTACCCTTGTAACTGACCTACCCAAATTAAGCAAAGAACAGTAGATGATGAAGATCTGAAACAAAAACAGAAATTGCCAGCAAAACTTAGCAGGTCTGGTAGCATCTCTGGGAAGAAAACAGAGTTAACATTGGTCGACCCATTTTCACCCACTCTCAGGGCTGTTACCACACTACATGGTTTGCTTTCAGCACTGACCGCCCATTCTCTGCTACCCTCGCCTCTCATTATCACTCATTCAGTTTGTCTTCTGACCTGGCCTGCCAATCCACAATCCTCTTGATTATCAACCTCTTTCATATCTCTGTGAGCTCCATCACCACCTATCTCCTCACCAACTTCTCCCCTTCTTCAGCATAAATGCTAGGTTTTCCTCGCTGCAATCAGTTCTGATGAAGAGCCACTAGGCTGAAACCTGAGAAAACATTTAGAACAGGAGTTACAGAGTGTAAGACCAGGGCAACTGACAGATGTAGCACCAGTAATGGACAAAGAGACAGGTTTGTCCAAACAAGCCAGAGGTTTGAAAGGTTTGCAGAGATAAGTTCGAACAATGCAATAGTCGGATTTGAAAACAAAGATCAAGAGACAAAGAGCCACTGCAGGTCACCATAGATAAGAATATCAGTGATTGGGACGAAGATGTCTCAGAGCAGCTTTCAAGCATCCAGGAGGTGCAAGGTATACAGCCAGTGATCGCGGTACACATTGCTGCTAACAACATAGTTTTTTTACAAAAGGATGATGTCTTAAAGCTTAGTGTAGAGAGTTCAGAAGCAAGTTTAAAATTAAACCCTTAAAGGTATTGATCTTGGGATTACTACCAGTGGCACATGGCAGTAAGTGTAGAAATAGCAGGATATATTGGAAGAATACTTGGCTAAAGGGATAGTATGAGGGGGAGGGTTTCAGATTCTTGGGGCATTAGGACCCGTTCTGGTGGAGATGGGACCAATACAATCTGGATGGGTTATCCTTGGACAGGATTGACACTGATGTCCTAGGTGGAGTATTTGCTAGAGTGGTTGGGACAGTTTAAACTAAATTAGCAAGGGAATGGGAACCTATGCAAGGACTCAGAGGAAGGGGAACAAAAAATCAGAAAGGGGAATAGGAGAAGCGATAGGAAGATTTTAAAAAGGCACAGTAAAAGTGTGAATGAGATAAGGAGTATTAAAATGATAAGCCTTTACACCTGTTGCCTGACTGCATGGATCATTCAAAATAAAGTGGGTGAAGTAATTACAGAAATAAATATATAAATGAATCCGATATAGTTAGGTGTGCAGAGACATGGATGCAGTGAGACCAGGAATAGAAACTGAGCATCCCGGGGTATTCAGTATTTAGGAAGGCCAGACAAAATAGAAAAGAAAATAGAGTTGCATTACTGCTTAAAGAGGATATAAATACAATATTGAGGAAATATATTAACTCAGTCAATGCAGAATCTCTGTGTGTAGAATTGAGAAATACCACTAAAGCGAAAAAAAATATTACTGGGGGTGTTATATAGACCACTAAACTGTAGTCGTGATGTTGAGAGTCGCATTAAATAAGAAACAGAGATGCATGCAGTAAAGGAACAACTGCAGTAATGAATAACTTTAATCTACATACAGATTAGGTTATAATACTAATGAGGAGGAATTCCTACAGTGTATCCGGGATGGTTTTCTGGATCATTATGTTGAGGAACCAACTAGACAACAGGCCATCTCAGACTATGCAATGAGAAAGGAATAATTAGTAGTATAGTTGTGAGAGACCACTTGGAGATAAACGATCATTATATGATAGAATTCTTCATCAGGATGGAGAGTGAGGTAGTGGATTCTGAGACTAGGATCTTGAATCTTAGGAAGGGAACCTCTGATGATATGAGGTTGGAGTAGGCTATGGCAGACTGCGAAATGTTACTGAAAAGAGTGACAATGAGTAGATAATGGCAAGTATTCAAAGAGCAAATAAGTGACTAACGATTTTTTTAAATTCTTGACCTGAGCAAGACTGCAAAAAGAACAATGACTAAACCATGGCTTATGAGGGAAGTTGTGTCAAATGCAAAATAGCATCTTATAAATTGCTAAGATTGCCAACAATAGACCTGAGGATTGAGAACAATTTAGAAGTTAGCAAATGAAGACCAAGGGATTGATTAAGTTGGGAAAATATAATATGAGAGTGAGTTTGCGAGCAACATAAGAACTGAATGTAAAAGTTTCTACAGGTATGTAAAGAGAGGAAATTAATGTAAGTCCCTTCCAGTCAAAAATGGGGGAATTTATAATGGAGAAACAAAGAAATGACTGACGATCTAAATTCATACTTTGCTGCCGTGTTCACAAAGGGAGACAAGAATAATGTTGCAGAAATTATGGGGAATGCAGGATTTAGTGAGGGGGAGGAACTGAAGCAAATCTGTATTCCCAGAGAAATGGAGTTGGAGAAACTGATGAGATTGAAGGCTGATAAATCCTCAGGGCCCAATACTCTACATCCCAAATTTCTTAAGGAAATGGCCCTAGAAATAATGGCTTCCAAGGTCCTTTAGACTCTGGAACAGTTTCTATAGATTGGAGAGTAGCTAATGTAACTCCACTATTTAAAAACTGAGGCAGAGACAAGCAGGATTATAGACTAGTGAGTCTGACATCAGTAGTGCGGACAATGCTAAAGTCCCTTATCAAGGATTTTATAGCAGAGCACTTAGAAAACAGTGGTAGGATCAAATACAGCCAACACGGATTTACAAAAGGAAATCATGCTTGACAAATTTACTGGAATTTTTTGAGGATGGCAGAAGTAGAGTTGATCAGGGGAACTAATGGATATGGTTTATTTGGACTTTAAGAAGGCTTACAACAAAGAGATTCAAATGTAAAACTAAAGTGCATGAGTTTTGGGGTGGTGTATTAATATGGATACAAATGGTTAGCAGATAGGAAACAAACAGCAAGAAAAAATGAATCTTTTACTGAATGACAGGCAGTTGCCACTGGGATACCGCAGGGATCAGAATTTGGACTCCAGCTATTCACAATATACATTAGCGATTTAGATGATGGAACTAAATGTAATATCTCAAAATTTGCAGATGATACAAAACTGCATGGAAGGGTGAGCTGTGAGAAGGATGCAGAAATATTGCGGTGTGATTTGGACAGGTTGAATGAGTGGGGAAATGCATGGAAGATGCAGTATAATGTGGATAAATCTGAGGTTATCCACATTGGTAGCAAAAATAGGAGGGTGGATTATTATTTGAATGGCTGTAAATTGAGAAAGAGGGTTGTTCAATGAGACTTGGTTGTCCTCGTGCACCAACTGCTAAAAATGAGCATGCAGGTGCAGCAGGCAGTAAATAAGGAAAATTCTATGTTGGCCTTCATAGCAATAGAATTTGAATGTAGGAACAATGATGTCTTACTCCAATTTTACAAGGTATTGGTGAGACCACATTCAGAATATTACGTGCAGTCTTGACCTCCTTATCTGAGAACGGATGTTCTTACTATTGTGGGAATGCAGCGAATGTTCACCAAATTGATACCTGGAATGACAGGACTGATGAAGAGACATTGAGTCAGTTAGGACTGTGTTCTCTGGATTTAGAGGAATTGTGGGGGGGATCTCATAGAAAGCTATAAAATTCTAACAGGACTAGACAAGTTAGATCCAGGAGAATGTTCCTGATGTTAGGGGAATCTGGAACTTGGAGTGATAGTTTAAGGATAATGGGTAAACATTTTATAACTGAGATGAGGAGAAATTTCTTCATTCAGAGCTTGGTGAAGCAATGGAATTCATTACCACAGGTAAAGGTTGAGAACAAAATATGATGTGTTTTGAACGAAGTAGGTAACAGCACTTGTGGCTAAAGGTATCAAAGATGAGGAGGGAAGGCAGGATGAGGGTATTGTGTTTGATGATCAGCAATAACTAGATTGAATGGCGGAGCAGGCTCAAGGCATCAAATGGTCTACCCCTGCTGCCATCTTCGATAGACAGGCTGTTTCCACTGGGTTTTGTACACATTGTATTTATGGAAAGGGGAGGATGTCAGAACGGAAAGGAAGACATGGAATATTTGAGAGTGAGAACGACAAAAGCTGCAATAAGGGTGCTGACAGCAGTGAAGTATGAGGCAGGAGTGGAATTGGCTGATCTTACAAAGTGGCAGTTGGTTTTTGCAGTCTGAACTCTGGGCTTGGAAGCTTCTAGTGTGTACTTAAAGGTCTTTCTACAGTTTAAGCCAATTAAATTCAATGTTCACAAGTAAGCTTCCAAACTGAAAACTAAGGCTTAGTATTGTAACCAATCTGCAGAGTATGGATGCTTGATGGCATTTGTACCCATTCTAAGGGGTATGATGAGAAGCCACTTCAGTGCAGTTGAAGAGTGAAGTGTGACATTAACGAAGATTGAAATGTAAATTTACTCCTCAAATTTACACTTCAACCACGAGAAATAAGGATTAAAAAAACGGACTTTGTTAGAACCTCATGTTCCTTGAACAGAAAGTAGATTCAGCTGATACTTACAATTCATGAGAATTTTGCACCATGTCAATGTCTACATCCTTACGAAAGATACCAATGTATAATCCCAGTGAGAATGGCAGAGTTGAACAACCACAAGACACTGAGTTAATGGTCAACACAGCTGCAAAGTTTAGTAAACAGGCTGCACCCAGGAAATATCTGACGTAACGTTGGGAACATTTCTGCCTTTGACTTGGAAAATAATATGGCATGTTTGTTACCACAACACAGAAAACAGCTCAAAGACTCTTCCATTGACCTTTGAAGTAGAACTTTCGAGACACTTTTTGATTCTCTTCAGTTCTTTTCTTCCCATTCACTTAACCATTTTGAGCACTTTTCATTTTTATGGGAGCTCATTTTTGAACATGTTAGGATACTGTTCACTATAATAATATATTTTCACTGTAACTCTATGAAGAAATGGTTAACAATGCAAAAACATATGATGATTTTTTGAGCAGATTTTCATAAAGTTCATACAATGTCAAGGCAGGCCATTTGGACCATTAAGTCCACACTGACCTTCCAAAGACCACCCCATCTAGACTCACTCTATCTCTGTAACCCTGCAATTTAACCTAAACCCACCTAGTATGCACATCGCTGGACATCATGGGCAATGTAGCCTGGCCAATCCACTTAACCGGCACATCTTTGGACTGTGGGAGGAAACCAGACCACCTGAAAGAAACACAAGTAGGCACAAGGAGAATGCAGACTTCATACAGACAGTCATCTGAGGCTTGAACTGAACCCAGGTCCCTGGATCTGTGAGGCAGCAGTGTTAATTGCTGAGCCACTGTGCTGCCCCTGTTCTGGTTTGCATTGACATGCCTTCCACATAGCATTTTTTTTCCAGTTGCAATTGGAGAGTAGGTGACAATTCTCAAAACCTTTCACAGGTGGGCACCTGACTTCAGAGGAGCAGGTTCAAATCTTACAATGACCAATGAACCACATGCACATTCCTCTTCGTCACATTGGTGTGTGCATTATGTTCACACACAAATATTACAGAGTGCCATTTGATTAAAAGATGAAAACAAACTAAATGCAGGCTGTGCTAAGAGATATTTGTCTGACACCATGACGCTAACTACTGATTACCATAACTTGAATTTATTCGTTGGTACTCAAACACTCACTGGCAATTTAACACTCAAATGCTAATTGGATGAAGTTTTCATGGAACATCATGTGTGGGTTTCATTCATTCACTTTCACTGGAGGTGTGGAATGTGCTGACTGGAACACTGTTGTCTGTCTTGGCTCTGGGATTAAATGTCAGGTTCTTGGACACTGGTGGTCCGAACTCAGAAGAAGAGAGTTGTCCTGTGTTATCAGCTGCTAAGGACTCCATCTCACCCTTCTATCACTCTGCCTCTGCTTGTCCTCATGTCCATAAGGCACCCCAGTATAATGCTCATGATCAAAAACTCATGTCCTCTTGGCATCACCTCTGAGGTGTCCAATACTGCAGGGTGGCACAAAACTCTGGAATTTTAGCTAATAGCCTCAGAGAATTTCTAGAATAATTGTTGGTCATGTATAGGTGATGACATAACATGCTGACCAAGCTGCTTTCCCATTATGGTTCAAACTCTGAGCAGCTAGTGAACAGCTGGAAAGTGACATAAATTTAAGTTGCACTTCAAATTATTTGCTAAGGAGCCGATTAGTTACGAGAGTTGTCAGGCCTTCCTGTGATAATCAAGTTCCACTATTTGCAGAGCCATCACAAAAATTGCAGATTTTATAAAAGAATGCAGAACTCTCTGAAGAAGGGTAATACCCAGAATGTTGACTGCTCCTTTCTTCCAGATGCTGCCTGGCCTGCTGTGTTCTTCCAGCCTCCTGTCTGCCTATCTCCGATTATCTGTCTTTTTAGATTAGGATTAACAGGTAGCATGGGCCGGGTTTCGGCAATTAAACAAGAATTACTATTTATTCCAAATATAGCCACAGGTAAACAATTATGAACAGTCAACATATAACTACTAGTTAAAACTCTAACTGTCTTTATAAAACTCCTCCTGCACACACATGCAGACAGACTCAAACAAAAACATAACTGGGTTGGAGGGCAAAACTGGGAAATGCATTACATGGACCCTACCCACAGTGTTAACTGAGATGATCCTTTCAGCTTGCCAGGACTTGCTGTTGCCCAATCCCTTGTCTCCAGTTACTCGCACAAGGCACGGGGTAACTGGTCACAACTTACAAATTCACTGACTTATTGGTTCAAAGCAACAGTCAGCAACTGACTTGGGAAGTTAAACACTTGGTTTTTTTTCACTGCAAGGAGAAAGACAGCACCTTCATTTCTCGTGGCCCAAACTTTTCTGACCGTATGTCGTTCAGACACGCAAAACAGTTCAGCTACAATGGCGTCCAATCACATGGCTGTTGGCAGCTGATAGTCTTTGCCATTGACAACTTTTCTGACTCCACAGACCAATCAGTTGCCTGTTGCTGGCCACACCTCATTTTTGTTCACCCTCTTTGCTGCCTGTTCATCTGTAACTAACCTTCCCCTACTGGTTGAGCCAACAACATTGTCAGTGACACTCACAATAAGTGCAGCTAACATGGTTTTAAAAAGAGCAGCAAATTGGTCTGAAAAAGTGGTATCACAGAAATTAAAATCTAATGAAAATTATACCACGATGCTCCAAATGCAGAGAGTGATTATAGCACAGAAGGAGGCCATGCAGTCCATCAGACTCATGTTGGCCCTCACTCTGCACTCTGAACCATAGTCTTGATAACTTTCTCTATCTAAGTAACTATCCAATTCCCTTTTGAAGACTACAAATCTAACTGTCTCAGCCACACTCTTGGATAATGCTTCCTTACATAACATTTTCTGCAAACTTTTTAAACTTCTAGTTACAAATTATAAAAGTTTTCAGAACTCTTCTTGCCTGCCTGTTGAACATCTACCCATCAGAGAAACATTTTTACGTGCTACATCACAAAATGGGGTGGCATGGTGGTACAGTGGCTACCACTGCTGCATCATAGTGCCAATGACCTGGGTTTGATTCCGCCCTTGGGTGGTCGTTTGTGTGGAGTTGGCACATTCTCCCCGTGTCTGCATGGGTTACCTCCAAGCGCTCTGCTTTCCTCCCACAGTCCAAAGATATGTGGGTTAGGTGGGTTGCCCATGCTAAGTGTCCAGTGATGTGCAGGCTAGGTGCATTAGCCATGGGAAATGCAGGGTTACAGGGATGAGGTAGGAGGGTAGGTCTGGGTGGGATGGCCTTCGGAGTGTCAGTAGAAACTCGATGTGCCGAATGGCCTATTTCCACACTGTAGGGATTCTATGATTATATGAAAATACTGCTTCAGCCTGGTGGGAAGCAAAAAGTATCTTTAATAACAATGCAAATGAGTGAGACCGCGAGAAAGGTTTTGTAATGTTTATTAGTGATAATTAACACTCTGAGAATCAAGAGACAAACGAGATTGCATTCATCTTTAGCTGTTTTGCTACAGGCACTTCACATCAGCAACAACCTATCCTCAGGTCATTACCTCTCAGCGACAGTTGCGTTGATGATGTTTTTACCATAGCCGTTTGATAGATTTATTCGGTAAACTTGTCGTATTGAATGTGTTGTCATATTTAACTTGTAACAAAGCTGAAGAAAATATTAGAAATCGTAACTGACTGAGCAGTGTCGCAGGAAATTTTTAATATTAGATCAGAACACTGTGATTTGGGATTACTTGCCATTGAGAATCCTTAGCCAAGTGATTGAGTCACCTTGTTATGTCCTTTATATTCATATTAACATTTACCAAAGCATGTTTATATAAAACATTGAGCAAGTTCTAAAAATATTCAGTAAGTACGAATGGTTCGATCCTAACTGGAAACAGCAAGCCCAAGATGGCCATGAAGTAGAAATCAGAATGTGGAAAATCGAGTAATCATTGAATTAAACAGAAACATTTACCACACTCCAGGGATACAAGAAAGAACTCTGATTGATATAGCACATCATTGATGCATTCCTAAACACTTTGTAGCCAATAAATTACTACAGAAATATGTTGTGATTATTGCTATCCAGACAGATGCAGCAACTGATGTACACACTGTAAAATCTTAGAAATAGCAAACAAATAAACTCCTGGATAAATTGTTGCAATTTAGACCAGATCTTCCCTCTCAGGTGAGTGTAAAAGATCCATAATCCTGTTCCAGGAAGCACTTTTGTGGTGTTCTGATTCAATCAACATGACGACCACCTGGTCAGTTATCAGATGGCTGGTTGCTGGATCTTACTCTCGACATATTGGCCTCTATGTCTCCTACATTTGCAACAATGTCGGCCATTTAAAATGTGTTTCATTGACTATTAAGCATTTACAGACATCTGGCAAGTTTTCACAATTTAAGTTTACAGAATAAAAGTTTTTTTTAATCACTGTGTTTGTTTGAGGGATATTCCTGCTCCCTCTTGGGCTCAGTCATCTGTGGAGTGCCAATCACCATCAGCTTGTCATTGCACTCCTTACCTTGCCCAAGAGCTCTGCATTTCTGGTCTGTTTCTGGCCAATTGAAAAATGTGGAGTGTATCTGATCCTGGATCGTTACATCACAATGCAAAGTCATCTTTGGAGGTCATACAATGTCCTCTTTTTTTCACTGCCCTATTCTGGAATTGACAAGCTGCTGGAAGAATGCAATTGTATCAGGTAAGTGGATAAGCGAGAATGGCATTTAAGTGTGTAAGGACATAGAGGGACAGGTGGGTGGGTGAGGGGGTAAAATAGCAGTTGTGCAAAGGGATAGGTAGATGGGTGAAGGAAAGGGTGACAGAAGGTGAGTAAGAGAGAAGAATTGTCGGTTTTTCCATTGTATCATGCATTTGGTTATGCAAGCTCTAGTCTTTTTCTTCTGTAGCCCCTTTGAAAACATTCTTATAGAGTCACAGAGTCATACAGCGCAGAAACGGAGACTTCAGTCTAACTCCTCTACACCAACCAGATATCCCAATCTGATCTAGTTCCATTTGCCAACATTCGGCCCATGTTCTGCTAAACCGTCTATATTCAGCTACCCATCCACATGTCTTTTAAATATTATAATTATACCTGCCTCCACCACTTCCTCTGGGAGCTAATTTCATACACACACCACCCTCCACATGAAAAAGTTATGACTCAGGTCCTTTTAAAATCTCCACCCTCTCACTATAAATCTATGCCCTCTAGTTTTGGACTCCCCTACCCTAATATAAATACCTTGGCTATTCACCCTATCCATGCCCTTCTATAATGTCACCCCTCAGTCTTCAACGATCCAGGGAAAATGAGCCCCAGCCTATTCAGCCTCTCCCAATAGCTCAAATCTTTGAATCCTGGCAACATCCTTGTAAATCTGCTATGTTCCTTAATGTTATAACGCAATACTTTTCCTCTACCTGAACAATACTTCAAAGATGCGCTCCAGAAAATTTCCGATATCTGTGCTAAATGTTTAAATATGGTTCACAGATCTTAGCCCCCTGTTTGGGAAATATAGGACCAAGGCTATTTGAGTAGTTTTAATGGCAAGAGATTTATATCAAATCTCACCAAATAACTTTCTTCATGTAAAATGAAGAAATAATTTGAGAGAAGTTAAATTGCGTTCAAAGTCAAATTTAATTCACAGTGTGAAAGCAGGCTATTCAGCCCATTGAGTCTCTCCAAACAGCATCCCACTCAGACCAATCCCCCGACCCTACCCTTTTAACCTTGCATTCCCCTGGCCAATTCATCTAGCCTACACATCTGTGGACACTATGGGCAAATTCCTAAGGCTAATCCACTCAACCTGCGCATCTTTGGACTGTGGAATAAAACCGGAGCACCCAGAGGAAACCCATGCAGACACAGGGAGGATGTGCAAATTCTGCATAACCACCCAAGGGCTGAATCAAACCTGCAACCGTGGCACTGAGAGCCATTGTGTCGTCTGCTGAATTTATTTCTCATATTCCAGCAATGGAAATGTCCTACTTCTTTCAGCCAAAAAAAAATGAGAAAGGCAAAGAAAGAAGAAAAGAGGAAAAGCAAGAGAGAAAAAACTTTGTATCCCACTCCTTAGAATATAAACAACAGAAACAGAATGTTTGGCCTAATTGTTCCGTTCCTTTGTTTATACTTCACACAATGATCTTCTCACTTTCTCCATCAAACATTATCAGTCTAATTATTTTCCTCCTTGCATCCTATCTAGCAGTCTCCTAAACGTATCTATGTTAGTTGCATTGACTATTCAATAGGGTCACACGTTTCACAACCGGACACTCTCTTGGTAAAGATGCCTCTTATAGTTCCAGCTCTAGTTAGGCAGTATGCCACACAAGTACATAGACACATCCATTCTGACAAATTCACCCATGATCATAAAGGTCAGTATCACATCACCACTCAGCTATTCCTTAGTCAAAAGAAGCTCCACTGCTTCACTCTATCCTGATCATTCAAATATCTTGCATCAAACGACCATTCTATTTGTCCCAGAGATAGCCGAAAACATTATGTACAATGGATTACCTTGAAATGCAATTGATGTTGCTCAAGATGAACAGAATTAGCCTGGAAAGATTTGAACTACAGTGTCTAATGCTAAACTTGCATTCCAGAGTGGTCTGCGAGATAACCGGGCATCTTACTTAAACAGATGGTATTACAATATTGGTCAGATCAGCGTGAATGCAGTACACTGACATGCTCGAAGGTTGGAGAAAGAAAAAAGAAAGACTGCCATTTGTTTAATGTCTGTTACAAGCACAGAACCTCATAAAACTTGTCACAGCCAAATTAAGTAATTTTGAGTGTAAATCACTGCTTTACTGTGGTGCACTGTGTTAAGACTGAAAATCTCTGAAAGGAAGGAAAGACCTTGATTTTTTTTGTCATCAGCTTTGTTCCACACTTCCAAAATCAATGAAAATGCGCCCACTTTTAAAACACTGGCCTCATTCCGAGCAGTGCAAAAACCACCCAGCAGTGTAAAAGAAATGAACTTTTCTTGACACTTATTCCCAGGATGTGGATATCACTGGTAATGTCAAAATTTATTACCAGATGTAAGATGCCATTTACGTATCGTTGCTGTTGAATTGGATGCTCCAGACTCTAACAAACCAAAATCAATATGAGCTAAACATGAATTAAAGCGGCAAAGTGTGCTGAATACAAAATGCAAATTATACAATAGTTAGCAGCTATAACATCGACAATTCTCACAGGATGTAACCCAGCCGATCTGCTAAGTATATACACATGTTCTTTTATGTTTATAGGATGCAGGCATCACTGGCTGGACCAGCATTTATTTCCCACCCTTAATTACCTAAAGGACAGTTAAAAATCAACATGTAGAAGTCACATGTAGACCAGATCAGATAATGAGATCATTCGCTATAGCTCCATCCCTCCATTCTTCGGGGGAGTGTCCAAGACAAAAATCTACGGGGCAAAAGTGGAGCTGTTTGTTGATGATTGCACAATGTTCAATACAGGTTGTGACTTCACACATACTGAAACTGTTCATATACAGCAAGACCTAGGCATTACCTAGGCAATGCTGGGCTGAAATACGGTGAGTTACAAGTCATGCCATAAAGTGCAAGGTACTGTGGGAATCTAACCATTGCCCATTGACATTACGTTCCTTCGGTGTCAATAGCATTACCATCACCAAAGCTCACACACCAGCATTCCTGGGGCTCACCATTGACTAGAATCTGAATTGAAACAGCCATATAAATGCAGTGGTGACCAAAGCAGATCAGAGGCTAGGAACACTATGGTGAGTAGCTGACCTCCTGTCTCCCCAGAAACCTGTCCACCATTTACAAGGTACAAGTCAGGAGTGTGACAGAATACAACAATACAATACAATGTTCTTTTATTGTACTCCATTGTTAAAGTACAGTGAAAAACTTTTACAATGTCTGCCTTCTAATGGTGGCAGCTTAGGTACAAGTAACTAGGCACAATGCTTGGATACAGCAGAGAGATAGAAGTAGTTGATTAATCACAGAGTTATAAATAAGTTATAAAGGAAAATATTAAAGGGTTAACATTAGTGTTCTAAGTAAGTTCTAAGGTAAGGGTGGTCCCATCACACCGGTCTCCATCCAGGACCCGCTGCCAGCACGCTGCTCCAGGGTTCATTGCTTGTGGTGGTCTGGAGCACACTGGGTGTGCCTGCAGGCCCCTGAGGGCAAGGCTACACTGCCCGCACTGATTCCGCTGTGGGACTCAGCCCATGGTCTCTCTCGTCCACCGTGGGACTCTGCCTGTGCCCACTCCTGTCTGCTGCGGGACTCCGCCTGTGCCCGCTCCAGTCTGCTGCAGGACTCCGCCTGTGCCCGCTCTAGTCTGCTGTGGGACTCCACCTGTGCCCACTCCAGTCTGCCGTGGTACTCTGCCTGTGCCCGCTCTAGTCTGCTGTGGGACTCCACCTGTGTCTGCTCTAGTCTACCATGGGACTCCGCCTGTGCTCACTCCAGTCTGCTGTGGGACTATGCCTGTGCACGCTCTAGTCCGCTGCGGGACTCCACCTGTACCTACTCTCGTCTGCTGTGGGACTCCACCTGTGCCCACCCCAGTCTGCCATGGGAGTCCGCCTGTGCCTGCTCTAGTCTGCAGTGGGACTCTACCTGTGCCCATTCCAGTCTGCAGTGGGACTCCGCCTGTGCCCGCTCCAGTCTGCAGTGTGACTCCACCTGTGCCCACTCCAGTCTGCTGTGGGACTCCGCCTGTGCCCACTTCAGTCTGCCATGGGACTCGGCCTGTGCCCACTCTAGTCTGCCATGGGATTCCGCCTGTGCCCACGCTAGTCTGCCAAGGGACTCCACCTGTGCCCACTCCAGTTTGCCATGGGACGTGGCCTGTGCCCACTCTAGTCTGCTGTGGGACTTGGCCTGTACTTGCTCTGATCTGCCACGAGGCTCAGTTCACTCGTTCCGCAACTCCACTCTCCAGGGGGAGTTGGGGGGTGGTTTGTGTGGAGAAAGGGAAAACCACAAGAGAAGAGAAAGAAAAAGAGGGAATACGTTTGTAAGGACTAGCTAATCGGAGTGTCTTACTCTGCCACCAACTTGACACTTCCCACTTGCCTGGTGGAGTGCAACTCTAACAACACCCAAGAAGTTTGACACCATCCGGGCCAAAGTGGCTCACTGATTAGCACCCTATGCACCATTTCCAACATCCATCCCTCCACCACTCATGTTCAGCAGTAGCATTGTGCACCGTCCATAAAATGCACTGCAGATGTTCACTGAGGGTCCTTAGACAGAACCTTCCGAACCTACAGCTACTTCTATCCAGAAGGTCAAAAGCAGCAGACACGTGGGAATGCCGCCAGCTGTAATTTGCTTTCCAAGCCACTTCCCATCCTGACTTGGAAATAGCCCAATGTTCCTTCATTGTCATTGGGTCAAAATTTTGAAATTCTCTCCAACAGCATTGTGGGTGCACCGACACCCCAGGGACCACAGCAGTTTAAAAAGGACAGTTCACAGCCACCTTTGCACGGGCACTTTGGGATGGGCAATAAATACTGGCACTGCCACAGGGTTAAAATGAACTCAGAATCAGTGCTTCCACAAGTCGTTGTTGCATAATGAGACATGCATGGATGCAAATAATAACCGCAATTGGTGAATCATTCAAAGCCTGAGGTAAAAGATGGAAATACTGTCCAAGAGACAGGACAGAAGGAGGTCGTATAGTCCATCTTGTTGCTGATAGCTTTTTGAAAGAGCTGTCCAATTGATCCCATTGTCTCCTCTTCTTTCTTGACGCCGCTCCATTTTTCTCAGTTCTCAAGCATTTGAGGAAGTTTCCTTTAGAAAGTTAGGACAGAACCTTGCAGGGGCCTGAATGATCTGGGCTATAGCAAGAAATGTCTAAGAATCATGTGAGAAGATCAGTGTGGCCAATCGTGATGTCGAGAACAACTCCTTGCATCTATCAACTTAAATTCCAGGCATGGAGGGGAGATTCATGCTCGGCAGCAGCAATGAGTGGCCTATTAAGGGTGTGTCATCCGTAACTGCACATATGGCCCAGCTGTGAGGGTGTGCGTACACAATTCTAGACCTGCTACATCTCGCGGTGTCAAACACAAAGGCTGCACTGTGCATGTGCAGAGAAGGAGCGTGAGATTGAAATGGAGTTTAACATGGAGAGAGGGGAGTGAGGGCTAGGATTGGGAAGAAGAGGAGGAAGAATGTGAGACGGAGGGGAGTTAGGATGTGAAACAAAGAGGAGGGGGTGAGAACACAGGTTGTGGGGTAGAGGAGTCAGGACTTTGGGGTGTGAGGACTGGGGATTATGTGTGCTGTGCTCTCTCACCCGCTCCCTCCCAACTCTTCACTCTGCCTAGACCCTTCTCCCAGGTCATGTTCCATGTTCCCCCAGTTGTCCCAGGTCATGGCCTACCAGTATCCTCCTGTCTTGGGCCGCGTCCCTCACCCAACTTTAACCAAGTGTTTAACCAGTGCCCAGTGCCAGTGTCGGCAAACCAAGCTGCCTATTAAAGGGGATTGCTATTTATTGATGACTTTATTAACTACACAGCTCACTTCATTCATTTGCTGCTTCCTATTGTACCATTTACTGTGAGAAAACTGGACATCGGGAAATCTTGAGACATGAGTTGGAGCAGATGCCTAGCAGATTCAGCTTGCTGTTGGCTCCAAGTGATCTACAGTTTGGGAAATGGGCACCAACATTTCAGGGTATACTCCATGGGCACCATGACCATGACATTGGTAACCGATATATACCAGCCTTAAGCACCCTTATGGCACAACTTTGAGCCACTGACAAGATGCTTCTGCTCTTCAGTACTCCGCATCAGGCTGCTCCGGTAACTCTTATTGTAATGCTGCAGCCAGGACACTGCATGTGCTCCAGGACACATTCCCAGCTCAGAGGCTGTATCTCTAGGCTCTTTGCTCGCTGACACTGCCCTTGCTCTCTCTGAGCCAACCTGGATGTTCCTAGCAACCCTACCTTGCCTTTCTGCACCTTGACGTCCAGCCTGAGATACCAGGCCATCAGTACTGCTGTCTTATCTCACCATTTAGCATAGGCACAAAGCCAGGAAGCTTGCACAGAGTAGCCACCTGGCCTTGCACAAGAAGAAAGCCTTCAGTTAGGAAAGTCCTGTACAATAAGTTCGGGGGAGATGTCAGGGGTTCCCAGCACACTAAGTCAAGAGCAGCCTCTGATACTAGCCCAGGGGCTTGGACATGATCAATCAGCCATTTAGGGTAATCAGGATCAGGATGCTCTCTACATAAGTGATGTGAAGCTGAACATTGGGCAGCCCACCACCTGTCTTGACTCTTTCTGCCCTGTCGTGTGCTGTTTTCTTCCCTTCATGAGAGAATGGCAGATATTAACAAAGAATAAAGTGGATGATGTGTAGGCAGCACATAGGCCATGCAGGGTTAGTGGTGTCAAGGGTTTGGCTAGGTGAAAGTGTATGAAGGAAGATATTACAGCTGATAGTGAAAGGACAGGAGCATCAACCTTGGTGAGAGGCAGGTGCAGCAGCAGAGAAGAAAATGAGTATTAGGTTTCAGAGAAGATAGTGGCATATATGCTGGTGAAGTGGAGAAGGTCCTTGATCTTCTTCCTACACTACTGTACATTTTTCCAGGTGGCTGAGACTTCACTAATCCAGTGCTGACATTTTCCTAACTACCATCGGTTCTGTGGAAGTGTCACTGGACCCAAAATGTTAACACTGTTTTCTCTCTACAAATGCTGCCAGACCTGTTGAGATTTTCCAGCAACTTCTGTTTTTGTTTCTGAAGTAACTGTGTTTATTGCGATGCAGTAGGGTGGTAATGGCCTAGTGGTGTTACTGCTGGGCTATTAATCCAGAAACCCTGGGACCCTGGGTTCAAATCTCACCAATTGAATCCAATAAAAAAACTGGAATTAAGAGTCTAATCATGACCATGGATCCATTGTCAATGGTCAAGGGGAGGAAAAACCCCATCTGGTCCACCCTTTAGGGAAGGAAACTGCCATCCTTATCTGGTCTGGCCTACATGTGACCCCAGACCCACAGCAATATGATTGACTCTTAACAACCCTCTGGGCAATTAGGAATGGGCAATAAATGCTGGCCTGGCCAGTAATACCCTGAATTTTTAAAAAATGGCACTCGTCCCAGGGATGCCGGTCTGTTCTGGAATATTTCAGCAGTGGTGAGTCATTCTGGATGTGGCAAGTAGTATAAGGGGGTTAGAATTGGATGAGAGGGGCATCCTCGGGGTAAAGTAGGTAGTTAATGCAATGAACCTGCACCTTGACCCTCAGCCAGAGATGCCAGGCCATCAGTACTGCTGTATTATCTCACCATTTAGCATAGGCACAAAGCCAGAAAGCTTGCTCACTGTAGCCACCAGGCCTCAGACAAGAAGAAAACTGCAGTGAGAAAACTCCTAAGCCTCGGATGTGAAAAGCCCTCAATGAAACTTGACAAAAGCTGCCAACAAACGTAAAAAAATTCAGCCCTTAGTACCGAATTTGCTTTCACTGCCCTTTCAGATAATGACATCCAAATCTAAACACATTGCTGCACGCAAAAAAAAACCCTCTTCTTGTCTCCTCTGCTTCTTTTGTCCATTGTCTCATATCTGATCATCGACACTCCTGACAGTGGAATTAGTTCCTCCCTATCTGTACTGTCAAAATATTACATAGCTTCAGGTGGTCAGAACCAGTTCTATCAGGGGATGGTGTTCAGAGGGTCCACGCGCCCCACCTCCACTGTAATGTCCATATGCTGTTTAACTGACAGTTCGGACTGTCTGTCCCTGACTACACTCATTCTGGCTCTGAGGCATCCGAATGATAGGCCAAAATAGGTACTTCTAGCTGCTGATTCTATGATGTGAGAGTGAGCCTTGTACGAAACGCCTTTCTCTATGTTCGGTCTCTCTACCCTAACTGGCCATCCCGAAAATCTCGGAGATCTCTACTACCCCTATCATAACTGCAAGCAAATGTTCATCAGCCATCACTAAGCCTCATGAATATTGATGCTAGTTTGATTTTTAAACTTCTCATCCTTACGGCCAGCTCATGGCATGGCCTCACCCCTTTGTGTCTCTGCCACTGCATCGGCCATAGCCCTCAGAAAGCTCTCTTTCAGCAATGCTGAATTCTCATGCATCTGCCACTTTGTTTACAGCCCAACATTCGTTACCTTGCCTCCAGCTGTCTGACCTGTTGAAACCCCTCTTTGACTCCTTAATTTCCTCTACTTTAAACCTACTTGTTTCACAAAACCTTTGTTCATTGTCCTAATGCAGCAAACTTTGTTTTAACCTGCACCTCCTGAACAGTCACTCTCAATAAACCAGCAAAAATTATATACATGAAAATACCATAAAGTTTAGTGGATTATCGTGATCTTTGTGAATAATCAGTTGGGGGTACGAGTGAGAAGGTTCTCTGCTGGTAAATTTTATTTAAGGCAAAGTTGTATGATTACTAAAGTGATTTATGCTGCAAATAAAGTGTATCAGTGATATGTATATCTCTTACATTACGTTCCTATCACTTAGTGTGTGTTTTCACATTGATCATGTGGACCTCTTGTTCAAAAGGAATGTTCGGTCAACCAGCTCCCTCCTGGTCACATAGATACCAGTTATTAAAAAGTTTGCTATAACTCCCTCTCTGGCTCAGTGTCAAGGTCTCAAGATATATTTGGTACATGCCAACACTGCGCTGAGTCGATCCGAATCCCATCAAAAATGAAAATGCTCGATGAAGAAGCCAAATAGTTCCACTCGCCTCTTGTTCAAGCCATTTGCAAAGACGGAGCATTCATTGCACCTCGCTGCACAAACCACAAACAGATCAGTGTGTCTTGCAAAGATTGTGACGGTACATATTTTGTTCAGGCTTTCTGCCCGTGTGTATTAGCCATGGGGCACTCCTGCTGTAAATAAGAGGCGACTTGGCTATGTTTGTTTTGGGTGCAGGGAAGGAAGAAGCTGCTCGCTGCCAGCAGGGAGCTGGAAGACAGCAGGTGGAATGTGTCTGGTTGAACCAGCTTCTTACAGCAGGCCCAACATTAGAGCAGCTTTTAACCTTTAACTCTCTACAGGCTGCTGCAACCGGGGGTGAGAAACCACTCACAGCTGCACATGACAGCATACGAATCACATTTCTGAAGCCTGAGAATCGTGATAACAAGGAGCGGACCTCTCACATCAATCATCTCAAGTTACTGCAACGGTTAAAAAGTCACTTGGCAGCTCTTAGCTTTGTTGCCGTGGATTGCTTTCCCTACACCTAAATTCCTTTTCGTTTGGTTTTATCGTGATCAAAGTGAGTGACCTCGGTTAGACACACAGGAGCAGGAATAGGCCATTCAGCCCATCGAGTCTGCGCTGCCGTTTTATCCCACAGCAGCTGATCAAACGCTTCAATGCCCATCACCCAGAACACTCATGCCACTAGAGTGTGGAAAAGCCCAGGCAAACTGGGCTTATTCTCCTTGAGATATGAGAGATGGTAAGGGGATGATTGTTCAAAAGGATGAAAGGATTTGATAGAAAGCAAGGACAAGCCATTTCCACTGGCCGAAGGTCAGTGATCATGGAAACAGAAGAGTTAGAATCAATGGTGAAAGGAGCAAAGAGGGATTTTTTGTTTTATGCAGCGAGCTTTGTTCAGGGTTGGACAGTTTGAAAGAGAGTTGGAAAATAATTCAACAGTTGCTTTCAACATGAAATTGGATTCCTTCTTAATAGATTTTCTGGGAAATAAGAGATTTTCTGGGAAATGAGTATGGGAGGGTAAGATCCTGGGTAAGATCACTGGGTCCAAATCCTGGAATTCCCTCCCTAAGGGCATCGCGTGTCACCATACAGTCCATGGGCTGTCGTGATTCAAGAAGGCAGCTCACCACCACCTTCTCAAGGAGCAACTAGGGTTAGACAACAATAGACAATCAACCAGCCAGTGGTGCCCATGACTGAATACAAAAAATATAATGACAGCTCTTTCGTTGAGCAGGTACAGGCACAGTGGGCCAAAGATACCATTTCTAGGTTATAGAGTCATTGATTCATATACCACAGAAACAGACCCTTCGATCCAACCAGTCCACGCTGACCATAATCCCAGATTAAACTAGTCCCACCTGCCTTCTGTTGGCCCATATCCTGCCAAACCTTCCTTATTCAAGCGCTTATCGAAATGTCTTTTAAATGTTGCAACTGTACCTGTTTCCACCACATCCTCTGGAAGTTCATTTCACAGACGAACCACTCTAAGTGTCAAATAATTGCCCCTCGTGTCCTTTTTAAATCTTTCCCCTCTCCCCTTAAAAATACAACCTCTGGTTTTGAACTTGCCCAGCCTGCAGAAAAGACCTTGGCTATTCACCTTATCCATGCCCCTCATATGATTTTATAACTTCTATAAGTTCATCCCTCAACCTCCTATCCACCAGTAAGAAGAAGTCCCAGCCTTAGTTTATAACTCAAACCCTCCATTCCTGGCAACATCCTAGTAAGACATTTCTCAGCCCTCTCCAGCTTAATAACATCCTTCCATTAAAAGGGCGAACTGGACACAGTATCCAGAAATGGTAGCTCAAAACATACACCTCATTTCAGTCTGCCGATTGTCTCTGTTTTAAATTCTCACAGCTCGAGGTATGGAGCGCTACCAAGGGTGGAGTAAAAGTGTAAAGGGATATCACATACCAGCAGGGACTGGGACTTGGATTTCTCGATTTCATTTCCAACATTATCCATTTATAATGTGGGCTGACTGGGATTTCCTGGTCAGTCTTCAGTTTGCCAGACCAATAGGAGGAGGTCAGTTTGATTGATGATGTCCCAATGGTTGGCTGGATTGTCAGTGTGCCAGGCAGCACTCTATGCAACAACCTACAACACATTCCGGTCGCCAACCATTTTAACACCGTCCTCCCAGTCTCTGGGTGACATGTCCATCCCGGGCCTCCTCCAGTGCCACAGTGACACCACCCGCAAACTGAAGGAGCAGCACCTCATATTCCACCTCGGGACCCTACAGCCCAATGGCCTAAACGTGGAATTCACCAGTTTTAAAATCTCCCCACCCCCGGCCTCATCACATGTCCAACCCTCCCTCTCATCCCCGCCTCCTTGACTTGACACAACCTGTCCAATTTCTCTCCCACCTATCTGCCCCTCCCACCTCACTGATCCCAATCCCCACCAGTCCCTACCTGCACTCACCTATGCCCATCCCACCTACTTTCCCCAGCCCCACCCCTCCTCTCTCTATTTATTTCCCAGCTCCCTTCCCCCTCCCCCATTTCTGAAGAAGGGTCCCGACCCGAGACGTCAACTTTCCTGCTCCTCTGATGTTGCCTGGCCTGCTGTGTTCCTCCAGCTCCACGCTGTATTGACTCTGACTCCAGCATCTGCAGTTCTTGTTATCTCGGAGTACAATCGCTCGCTGACTGCCTATGTGGGGCCACAGACAGAGGCTAGCCGAGAGAGAGATTCACTTCCCCTTTCCCCCACATCAGTTGCTGCTTGCATTTTTAAAAAAAATGCTAGTTGAGAGGACATTGGCTTGTGACCTCATAGTGCAGTTAAGTGCTTGTTTGAAGCTGAAAGGGACTCTCCTTGGGTCTCTAGCTTTAACAGCCCACTGAGACCATTGACTGGACAGGAATCATATTCCCATGCTTCATTCAAAACAGCAATGAGTGACCTCTTCCCGGAGCAGGGTTAAGGACACAGATGCAATTCTGATTCCTGTTTCCAAACCCCAAGATGAAACATCAGCCGTTAGTCTCTTGGCCAAGTTAATATATGAGGTTTCCCACCCTACCTGGGCAGTATAGTGTCTCAGTAGTTGGCACTGCTACCTCACAGTGCCAGGGATCCGGGTTTGATTCCAGTCTGGGGTGACTGTCTGTGTGGAGTTTGTACGTTCTCCCCGTGTCTGTGTGGGTTTCCTCCGGGTGCTCTGGTTCCCTCCCACAGTCCAAAGATGGGCAGGTTAGATGGATCAGCCAGGCTAAATTGTCCACAGTGTCCAAGGCTGTGTAGGTTAGGTGGATTAACCATGGGAAAAGCAAGGTAACATGGATTGGGTGGTGAGTCTGGGTGGGATGCTCTTCGGAGGTTTGTGTGGACTTCATAGAATCCCTACAGTGTGGAAGCAGGCCATTCAGCCCATCAAGTCCACGCCATCCCTCCAAAAAGCATCCTGCCCAGACGCACCCCATTACCCTGTGACCCTACATCCCCCATGGCTAATCCACCTAACCTGGACACTATGAGCAACTTAACATGGCCAAACCACCTAACCTGCACATACTTGGACTGTGGGAGGAAACCCACACAGACACAGGGAAAACATGCAAACTCCAGACAGTCACTGAAGCTGGAATCAGTCCCACATCCCCAGCACTGTGAGGCAGCTGTGTTAGCCACTGAGCCACCATTCCACCCTGACTTACTGGGCCAAATGGCCTACTTCCACACCGTAGGGAATCTATGATTTTAATACTTCTTTATACCCACCTTCACCATAACAGTCCCTTGACACTCCAGCCTGCCAACAGCTGTCATTATTCAGTGATCATTCATTCCCTTCCACTACTGCTCATGCTTTCGACTTCAGACAATTAACTGTGAACTTTTCTTTCTAAACCTCTCTGCTCCAATCTACCTCTCTTCTTCTTTGATTCCTTTTTGAAAAATTACCTCTTTAACCATTTTTTGGTCATCTGTTCTCATCTTTGGCTTAGCAGCAATAATTTGTTATTTATACACCTGCAAAGAGTCTTGAGATGTTTTGTTATGTCAAAGCCGCCATGCAAATACAAGTTGTTGTTGTGGCGCATGTCTGTCACATCCTTTACATTTAGTGCAGTGCTGAGTTGATTTGAATAACTTTCTGCGAAGGTATGCAAACAAATTTGTGTTCAGTTCTTCCTGATACCTTCATGTCCTCTATGCCTGTCCTCTAACCAACACCTCAGAACGCTGGGACAGAATGAGGGAGTACCCGGCAATGTTTCCCATAACAGCTGAGTGTATGGGGAGGGAAGTGAAGTAAATTGTATTCCTTTTATTCCCTTGTCCTTCTGTCTCTTAATATAAGCCTTCCCAATTTGTCAAAAACCCTCTGTTTGTGAAATTCAATTTTTCAAATGATTTACAAAAAATTCCCTTGAGTGTTTAGTCAGAATTACGCTTTACTCGTGCATTCAAATCATACGGGGATGCTTGTTCCAACACATGTGCATAAATATGCGTACAAGGAAGGAATAAAGGGAAGAGTTTACATTAAAGCTAACTTGGAAAAAACCCACAAAGGTATCGACATTAACTCATTTTTAAAGGGTGCTGTAAGTTAGAGTCTAATATGGCTTTTGTTCCAGTAGGAATTCATATATACATAGCTTCAATTAGCTAAGGCAGAAGCTGCAGAATTACTTTCAAAGTTAAAAAGGGCTCATCAATGAGGTTGGTGTATAGAGTCCACTTTTAAGTTGAATGCAGGGTTTTGCTTGGAATACTGTTTTGAAGGGGTTTGCTTGCACATGAGGTAGCTGTGACTAAGCTTCACGCACAGCAGCGGTATCACCAGTTACATAGTTACTGAAGTGTATGGTTACAGCAGACCAATTGTTACCGTACTGAGGCAATGCTTGAGAAATGTAGAATCAAAGCTTTTCAAAGACCGGAGGAGTTTTGGGCATATATTGGCTCCATCAATGATTCACTTTAGTTGTTCATTGTTATCTGTGCGCTTGCCGATGAATCTTGAAGTTTGGGTTCACGTCTTGCTCCAGGACTTGAGGATAAAAAACCAAGGCTGACACTCCAACATAGTGCTGAGGGAGTGCTGCACTGTTGCTCAGATGAGGTGTTAAATCAAGGCCCCATCTGTCTGCTCAGGTCAAAGCAAAGGATTTCATGGTGTTATGTTGAAGAAGAGCTGGAGTGGGAGGTGGGTGTTAGGAGTGAAATGATAATGGTTATCCCTAGTGTCCAAGCCAATATTTATCCTTCAATCTGCATCACAGGAAATGTGTTATCTGCTCATTATCACATTGCTGCGTGTAGGAACTTGCTGAATGCAAACTAGCTGATGTGTTTCCTGTGTTACAACACTTCAAGAGGAGTACTTCACTGGCTGTTAAGTACTTTGAGACTTCTGGTACTTGAGAAAAGCAGTCTTGTCTTTCCATCTCAGCTTTCCTTTTAACAAGTTCTTAACAAATAAGCTCTTAAAACTTATTTTAAGAAAGGTCAAATTATTCCATTATTCAACCTTCACTTTGGCAGCAGAAATAGGAGGCAGACGATTATCTGAATGGTGGCAGTTTAGGAAAAGGTGAAGCGCAATGAGACCTGGGTGTCATGGTGGGACAGTTGCTGAAGGTTGGCATGAAGATGCAGCAGGCAGTGAGGAAAGCTAATGGGATGCTGGCCTTCATAGAGAGAGGGTTTGAGTATCAGAGCAGGGATGGCTTGCTGCAGTTATACAGGGTCTTGGTGAGACCACACCTTGAGTATTGTGTGCAGTTTTGGTTTCCGAGTCTGAGGAAGGATATTGTTGCTATGGAGGGAGTTGCTATGGAAGGATCACCAGACTGATTCCTGGGATGGCAGGACTGACCTATGAAGGAAGACTGGATCGACTGGGCTTGTACTCACTGGAATTTAGAAGAATGAGGGCAGATCTTATGTAAAATCCTGATGGAACTGGACAGACTAGATGTGGGAAGAATGTTCCTGATGCTGGGGATGTCCAGCACTCGGAGTCACAATCTAAAAATAAGGGGTAAGCCATTCAGGACTGAGATGAGAAATAATTTCTTCACTCAGAGAGTTGTGAACCTGTAGAATTCTCTCCTGTAGGAAGCTGTTGGGACCAGTTCATTAGATACATTCAAGAGGGAACTGGACATGGCCCTTGTGGCTAAAGGGATCAAGGGGGTATGGAGACAAAGCAGGAATGGGATACAGAAACTGCATGATCAGTCATGATCGTATTGAATGGGCCCCCACTCTACTTTGGCAGAAAGACCTCAGGCAGAGGTCTTTTCCAATTCCATCTTGCCAGCAGGTGCCCCAAGCTTTAGTGCATCCCTCAGCATATAGTCCTAGACCTTGGAATGCGCCCGTCTGTAACTCTCAGTTGAGGTCAACTCCTTGCTTCAGAAGACCAACAAGTTTTAGGCAATTCACTGAGTTGATGGTCCTCCGGGCGCAGTTGATGTTTGTCCAAGTGTAAATCCCGGGGAACAGACAGTAGAGTTCAATAGCTACTGGTCCCCTTGGAAGAAAGTGGACAGAGAGCACTTACAAAATGGAGAATCACTTCCCACCAACATCTCCTACCCACTATGTCGTGATGTCAATCTGCAGGTTAGTGTGACACCAACGGGAAAGGAGTGGGTTCTGCTTTAAGAATCAGGCCCAAGGCTGCCTAATGATGGAAGGGGAAGATCCATGCTCTCCTTCGGGTGAAACCCAGGCCATTCCAACTCCTGGGCCATCTATAAAGAGTTCAGGTTCAAGTGAGAGATGCTTTTGGTTTGTTTGGTTCAAGTCTAAATTCAATGTTTGGTTGTTTCCTTGCTATGCTACTGTACAGAACCGAACTGCATTTGTGACAATGTATATGTATAAAGATATTTCTTGTGAACAAAGTATATTGTTGAAATTAAAGGCAGTGTCTATTGGACCCAGGTTATCTGCCTGCTCTAAATCTAGTTTGGGAGTTACAATCTGCCAAAAAGCACTATTTACTTGCCAGAAATTGTTATTTCCCCTTAAGGGTCAGGATGGGCAATATTTTAAAATTAAAGAGCTCCCTAATCCATCCCTCCTGGTTTCTGGAACAGTTTGTCCTAACAAAAGAGCAGGTGTGCTATAACTCTTTAGATATATATGTTGTATATATGTATATATACAGCAAGTGCCCTCTAACCAATTTGGCTAGTTCACAAGTTTTACGTCATAATCTTTGTTTACAAAAAAATTCGACTCCTGGGCCATCTATCAAGAATCCAGGTCTGTAGCCAACGAGGAGTGAATTCCTAAAAAAGACAGCAAAACATTGCGGATGTTGAAGATCAGAAAGAAACACAGAGAGTGCTGGAAAGAGTCAACTAATCAGGCAGCATCTGTGGAGTGAGGAACAGAATTAATATTTTGAATTAAATATGCCTCTTCTTCAGAACTGAAGGGAAATATAAATGTGATTGGTTTCATGCTGTTGAATGGTAGAGGCAAGGAAGAACGAAACAGAAGGTCTGGACTATGGTAGAGTGCACATGGAAGAATGATGAACAGTTCTGTCTGAAAGCAAAAGCAGGAAAGCAAGATACGAATTTGGCAAAAAAAATAAGTAAAATGGAAGAAAAAAAGACCAAATCTCCAAGACGAACCAATGCTTTGTTTCTTTATTGCAACCATCTCCTCTCCCCTTTGTGTTTTGTTCCATGGCATTTTTTTTAAAAAAAATTCTTTTGCCCTCTAACCTATCCCAGAGCATGGAACAGTACAACACTTCAATCAGCCCTTCAGTCCACTCTGTCAGCACCAAGTGTGATGCCATTTTAAACTAATCCCACCTGCTCTTCATTTTGTCTCTCCTTCCTCAACTTTAATATCATGGCCTAGGGTTTCCAATGGCCAGATAATCGCTTCTGAAGCCTCGAAGGGAGTTGAGCACAGGGACGCTGTGGAATCCCAATTGTAGCAGATCCCAGAGGAATAGCCAGGAAAATTGAAGATTCCACTGGGCAATTTTCCTACACCTGGAGGTCTCTGGCAGTATCACTTAAGCTGGGGATTTTGGAGTATTCCTCTTCCATTAAATTAATAGTTATTCAGGAAAAGGCAGACTATTAAAGACTCAGTTTAATTTTTGGGTAGCTATTAAATTGATCGCCAATTTAACACAAGCGCACCCATTTGCACCTTCCCAGACCCCAGTAACGTATAGACTCTGACCCAATGCACTCTCAGTTCCTGAGAACTGACACCTCATCAACGAACCCACTCCTTAATCCCCGGAATTTGATACACCCCCAGACCCTGAGCTCTCTTTCTGAATTTCAAATCTCACACCCCCACCTGCCCACCCCAACCTTTCTCTCACTGGTGCTCCAACGTTGCTCAAGGCCCACCATTCAAGCTGCCACCCTTGCCAGCTCATCCTGGGACCTGATAGGCCCTCTCAATCCAAAATTGACACCATCTCTCTGAAATGACGCCTTCTGCCCCACTGTGAGCCAACCCTCCGAACACCTGTATTAGAGTGGACCAGGCCCAAGTTACCCTGTTACTGGATGAATACCCCACTCTAACATCCTTAATCCACCACTTTCTTGGCCTCCTTGCCTTCTTGCCCCTGACACCCTTTCCAATTGGCACTTTACACTCCTAACACCTTACTGCTTGGAATCCTAAGGCCTGGCACTGTATTTGTTACCCACTTGAATCCTTACTCATCTTGCATCCTACTCACTTGGTATTTTAAACCCTGATGACTCAAAACCCTGGTATCCAACCCCTTACCCACTTGGAACTTCACCCAAATGATGTTCTACTTGCCTGGCACTCTAGCCCATAGTGCATTGCCCCTACCCACCTGAAATCTGACTTTCCTGGCATCCTGCCCCCTTCCCACATGGCACTCTACCATCCTGACATCCTAGTCTCTGACATTTTTATTTGTGAGTTCAAATTTCAAATCTCCATAGTCACATTTTTACACTAATGTGTAGATATCCTAAGTAAGGCACTGACAGCAGTTATCAAAGTAACAAGCATGGGGCTGGATGAACACAGCAGGTCAAGCAGCATCATAGGAGCAGGAAA
>JAHRHZ010000093.1:774960-807643 GCA_024137785.1 Ginglymostoma cirratum | reverse complement strand
TGCTCACGCCATTCCTGTTCCCACCATTCCAGGTCATTCTGTTCCTGTTCAGATTCTTCCTGCTTACACCATTCCTGCTCACACTTTTTCTGCTCACAATCTTCCTGTTCACGGTTCTTGCTCACATTATTCCTGTTCACACTGTCTGTGCCCACACTGCTTCAGCTGCCATTCTGATTCTAAACCAGGATGTTAACCTGATGGTTGATTCCCAAAAGAGGTGCCACAATTGCTGATGTTTGAACTTCCTGATAAGCTACGTGCTTACAAAACTCTCTTTGCAGGGATTGAAAAACAGACTATTTGCAACAGTGCCACTACTGTGACAACAGTAAGCAATTTCATGTTAACAGCGATCATGATTCACAGGGGACAGTGATGTTCACATCAGAAGGAGCTTCCGAGATGGGAGAGAAAAATGGAGTGGTCGCATTTTTTGCAACAGCATGGCAATGCTCACAGAGAAGGTCTGAGAATAGGTGATGGTTGGAAGCAGGTCTCAATTATGTAAGATACTGAAACACCTTTAAGAACAGTGTGTGCAATGTTCTGAAGGTCAACTGTGAAAAAAGGACAATTCGAACAATTGCCCAAAAAAACCAGAGAGTGTGATGTATTTGCATTTCAACCTCTGAATGAAATGAGGTGGATTTCAAGAGACTTTGTACTGAGTGCACTAATGTGAAACTACAATGTCTGATCAAGTACTTAACGGAGTGAATGAATAAGTGGAATGATCCAATCAAGTAATGTTGCCTGAAAATGCTAATGAAGCCGCAATATCATGCTGCATCGACCCCTCTGAATGATATTCTCGGTAAACTGCCATCACTGTGCAATTTCTTGCAGCATCGCTGTTTGACTACAATTAAAGACATGCAGTTTGCAAAGGTCAAAGTCAATAAACTGAAACCTCGGTATCTAGGTGGAAGTAATTATTGGATTGAACTAGTTAGCAAGTTTTGGTTGATCTTGACAGTGGTGTTAACACTGTTACAATTCTTCAGGTTATACTTTGTGATGACCTGAAAATCAGATTTCCAGAAGAGGAACTATGAGAGTGAACTGCATTTGATCAGGATTCAATCGCCAAGAGAACTGATGATGAATTTGGAAAAGACAGTATTGTGCAACTGATGTCAAAATATTCCACCCTTACACCAAAACAATGATGAAAATCTGGCCACAAAGATATGTGAACAACACTCTGATTTCAAACTAATGGTTGTGGAAAAAGGAAAGGCAAGTTCTGTTCAGACATTCAGTGATGTGTGGACTGTGTTCGAAGAGGCGGCCAGTTTCAAGAAATATCCGGTCTCTTGCAACACTTCAGGCATCAAGTGCTGTGAGCATGGAATTAGTTGAATGCCCTTGATAAAATCTAAATTCAGAAAGAGATCACTTCGACAACTTTATGTAAATTATGTGGTACATTCTACCTGAACATGGTATCAACCTGAATGCAGTACACAGTCATTGGGCACCAAACAAAGAGTAGGCATCAAGAAGATGAAAATAAAGGCATGAATAAATAGCTAGCATCATCTTTTGGTCAGGTTGTATTGATGATGTACATAATGCCACCATGTAACAGGTCCCAGACTTCTGAACCAAGCCATCAATATGGTTTATTTGAGCAGGTCTGTAAATGTAATGTACATTGAAGGCACGTTTTTAATAATTATTAAACAAACTGTGCTTAATGGATGCAATGTGCAAGCCAGACCATTTTGAGTCCTGAACAGGCACCAGACAAATGAGAACGAATACATAAATTATTGAAAATAGTTATTAATATGCCCTCCGGTTCTGGTTTGGAAATCTTAATCGTCTTCCTTCTTCCCCACATCTCCCAAGCCCAGGCATGCCGCAATTCTGGCTATTGAATTCCAGTGTTGTTGCAGTGAAAGGAAGAGCAAGCTCAACACAGGTCAGAGATTTTGTCTTGGGACTTCAGGATCAGAGATGTTATTCACTGAAGCAGAAGTTTGAGCCGAGGAACAGGTACATCCATTTAGGTAACACTAGCCTGACTGAAGCTGACAAATTTATGAAACCTGTGCATCCTCCTTATTCGTCAAACTGTGCACTCAAATGGGACTGGAAATGGTCACAGAGATAAAAGGTACTGCAGATGCTGGAGAATCCGAGATAACAAGCATGGGGCTGGATGAACACAGCAGGTCAAGCAGCATCATAGGAGCAGGAAAACTTGACGTTTCGGGCCTAAACCCTTCATCAGAGACCCAGATAATGTTCTGGGGACTTTGGTTTCAATGCTACCATGGTTGAATTTGAATTTATAAAAAATCAGAATCTGATGATGACCATGAAACTGTTGCTGATTGTCAAGGAGAGACAAAATCTGGATTCACTGATAAACTCTCAGAAAGGATACTGACGCCATACCTGGTCTGGCCTACATGTGACTTCAGACCCACAGCAATGTGGTTGACTCTTAACTGTGCTCTGGGAAATTAGGGATGGGCAATAAATGCTGGTCTGGCAGGTGATGCCCACATTCCATGAATGAACAGCAAAAATAGTGGGGTGAATGTATTCATGATGAATATTAGCGCTTGTGAAGATTTGTGCTGAAATTCACCTATTTATGATGATGTTTCCGTATGAGTGCTTAATGAGTTTGTTTGGTGATGAACGTATATGTATTTGCAGTGAAAATGTCAGTGCACTGATCACAAATGTGTGCATACTTGTGGCAATTATCACAGGTATGCAAGTATTTATGGTGAAAATATGCATCTCTTTACAAATTGCATGCATATTTGTGGTGAATGTATACATGAATTTGTGGATAATATGCATTGATGGTGAATGTGTGCACATTTTGTCACGAACATACACTTTTTTTTTAAGAATTAGAATCCCTACAGTGTGGAAACAGGCCCTTTGGCCCAACAAGTCCACACTGACCCTTAGAACATCCCACCCAGAC
Organism: Ginglymostoma cirratum; assembly: GCA_024137785.1. Lineage (NCBI taxonomy): Eukaryota > Metazoa > Chordata > Chondrichthyes > Orectolobiformes > Ginglymostomatidae > Ginglymostoma > Ginglymostoma cirratum. Next base: position 804,687 of record JAHRHZ010000093.1, on the reverse strand, counting down.
CCATCCCCCTATAACCCACACACACCACCAAACACTATGGGCAATTTAGCATGGCTAATCCACATAGCCTGCACATCTTTGGACTGTGGGAGGAAACCCACACAAAGAGGGGGAAGAATGTGCAAACTCCACACAGACAGTCACCTGGGGCTGGAATCGAACCTGGGACCCTGGCGCTGCCAGGCTGCAGTGCTAACCACTGAGCCACGGTGCTGCCTGACTTCAATGGAGAATGTGTACATTTGTGATTGACCTTTGTATTTATGACTTTTATTTTGCTAACTTGAAAGGATTGTATGCTTAATGCTGCAATGGGACTAAAACATTAATTAAGAACAAAAGTTGTTTTAATTCTTGTGTTTCACTTTCGTTGCTTAAATTCTTATTGTTACAGCACTGTTTCTCCTGATACTTGAGGAGTCCTGGTAATATTGAATTATGAGCACATTAGAGCCTTTGAATGGTTTTCCATCACACTGACAACTTGTTGACAACTACCTGCATGTTCCATATTCCAATAGAATTTAAATATCCATACCATCCATCTAATAAATAAACAACTCGACAACCTGGCTCTCAAATAATATCTGTTAAGTTTTAACTGTGTTTGCTATAAAATCTTCTCCTGCATTACATGAAGCAGGGTCAGTACAAAGTTCAATGCAACATTAAGTGTAACATGAATGAATAAAAAATGTTTTTCAGTGAAATGGAAGATGAGGAGTCCAAACACATCAAGTGGCATAACGAATAGCAAATACAGTCAATAGCAGATGCCATGCATTTCCAAAATACGCACCCAAATACAAATGTGGGCAATCAAATTTCATTAAAACATTACAGGAATTCTAATTCATCTCTCTCAAAGACTTACCTTCGGAATTTCTTTGGAACTTCTAGGGATACGGTCCCAGATAAGGTAGGGGGTTTTAATTGTGGCGGGCAGCATGTCGGTGCAGGCTCAGAGGGCCAAAGGGCCTGTTGCTGTGCTGTAATTTTCTTTGTTCTTTGTTCCTCAAAAGCTACCCTGTCACAATTCGTTCATTCATTGGCAGTCCCTCGTGAACGAGGGTGACTCTCTTCCACTCTCATAGTGAGTTATATGTGGCTGTACAGAACGATGCGGGCTACTGCAGACTCTGTTACACTTGGTCGCAAGATGGGGTGTGTGTGGCATTGGTGTGGCAGCGCAGTTCTTTTGCTGCTTTTGCCTGGCTTTCACTTTTTCCCGATGGCAAGTCTTGGGGTGGCCAACGGCATCACGGATGCTTCTTCTCTACTTTGGATGGCCTTGGGCCAGTAATTCCCAATTGTCTGTCCTCACTTCACCAATGAGGCCTTGAGGGGATCACTGAAATACTTCCTCTGTCCATCTGGAGCTCATCTGCCGTTTTGAAGCTGGGAGTAGAACTTGGGGAGCCTTGTGCCGGTCAGACGGATTAAGGGTGATCAGTTCCTCAATACTGGGGGTGTTGGCCTGGTCAAGGACGTTGGTGTCGGTGCGTCTTTCTTCCCAATGGATTCGCAGGCAGCATAGGTGGTACTGCCCCAGCACCTTGAGGTGTCTGTCACAAATGTCTAAGCTGACCTTTCTTTCCTGGGCCTATGCTCCCTGTGATTCTGGAAATTATCCTCCTGCATTTACTTGGACGCAGAACTGCAACTTGCCACAGACAGCTAGCTTCACCAAACAAGTACTGCCCTTGGTTTGTTTGCAGTTCTAATCTTGCTCAGCTGCAGAATACAAATACTGTTTTTGGCTTATCAAGCCTCGTGCTGGGCTCCACTAGAGTAATAGTGCTCCTTCTGAACCCCTCACAACTTCCAAGGCTTTCCTGAGGCCTAATTCCAACACTTACATGCACCCACTATCCAAAGAATTTCCTCTGTTTCCTAACTGCAAAGGGCTATTCAATTACTCTTGGAATTTCTCCCTGAGCCCCAACTACACATAACTATTGGTCAACTGTACAGCTTAAAGCATTTGCCCTGCATGGAGCCTGTTTCTGTCTCTCTGCCTTTCAATCCAGCAGCCTCAAACTGTACTTCAGTGGCCCTTCAACTATTTTGAGGGACAATTTGAAAACATTACATAAAGCCCCATACTTGTTCCAAGCCAGGATTGGATTTAACAAGCTACTGATATTTTCTTGAATGCTACAATGTTCGCAGTTTGCAGACTTTACCAAACAAAAAGGAGAATTTCACCACGCCCTTGGAAGAAAGAAAGTTTTGCCTTGGTGAGGGCTTTCTTTACAACGGTTTTAAAAGTACAAGGTATTGTCATAAAATTCTAGCGAGTTGCTTACTACACATGGTACAGGCAACTATTTCAGTTAAACAGTTGCATATATTGTATTAACAAAACATTGAAAGTTTGGCTGAATCAAAATAAAGAACATGTGACAAATAGGGTTAGTAATGTCTGTACATCATATCAATAACATAACTCATTACTGGCATTTTCTATTACTGCTGTTGAACCTCGCTGGGGTAACATGTTGGAAATTAAGCACGGAGTCTTCATGAAAGTTAAAGATTTTTAAATGTATGCAGAAGTCCCCAAGTTGCTTAACTTTCAGACCCGCGTTGACAGAAAGCATGGGCCAGGTTTTAAAAAGATTTACTATTCATCGCAAATAGATATACTCGAGCTACAGGTAAACAATTATGGATTGTTGGCATGTAACGCAACTGGTAAAAACTCAGATTCCTTATAAACCTCCCTTGACAGACAGACACAGACAGGAAATAAAATCATGAGTGTTATAGGCAGAGTAGAGACTGGGAAGACAGTTCACTGGCCCGTGGTAACAGGATTGTCTAAATGAGTATTTTGCCAATGCTTCTGGGTCTTCATTCTATCTTTGGCTGCTTTCACTGGTTGCAGAAAGCACAGGGTAAATGGCTTACACTTTATAAAAGGTCTGGTCCACCACACACCCAAGTCTGGTATAATCGGCAAATCTTTAAATAATTCTTTGCATTCTAATTCCATTTTATGTATATCAAGAAATGCATTAGCCTGAATCTTGGGAACACCAATGTCTAACATTCTCTCCATTCTGAAAACTCAACTATTTACCACAAATAAACACAAAAGCAAAATAATCAGATACTAGAAATCTAAACTAAAAATAATGTGTGTCAAAAGCTTTTAGAAGGTCAAGTCGCACCTCGGGAGTAATTCATCTTCACCAGAATCATGACTTGCTGTTTTACATGGAATCCCAACGGTGTGGAAGTAGGCCATTCAACCCATCAAGTCCACACTGATCCGCCAAAGAAGATCCCACCCAGACCTAACCCCTACCTTATCCTTGTAAGCCTGCATTTCCCATGGCTAACCCACCTAGCCTGCAGATCTATGGACTGGAACACCCAGATGAAACTCAAGCAGACATGGGGAGAATGTGCAAACTCCACACAGACAGTCGCCTGACGGTGGAATTCAACCCGATCCTTGGCACTGTGAGGCAGTACTGCCACCCACTGAGCCACCGTGCCACCCCATTTCCTTAAGTAATTCCACTTCACCAAGTTAACACTAACCCTTCAAATGAATGAGCCTCAGTTTTGTAAGTCAGCCTTTCTTGTGGCACGTTGTCAAATGTTTTCTCAAAAACCCATGCAGAAAAAATCAATTGCTTTTCCTTCAATAACCTTCTCTGCTTTTTAATCAAAAATCTAAATTGAATTAATCGCGAGTCACCTCTCTTTTATAAATCAGTGCTGTTGCTCCTTAATGAACTTAAACCTCTCCAAATATTGTTTTTTTTTAAACCTTGATTATTTATTTTAAAACATAATCCACCAACAATGCTAAAACTGATAACATGAATTTACTAAGAAAGTGCTCACACACTTTCCTGAATAGAGTGTCACATTTGCCATTTTCCAAAACTCTGTCATCTTCCTGTATCTGCAGAAGATTGGAAGGTTATGGTAAACCCTTCCAACATTCCACACTCATTTCCTTTAACAATCTGGACTGCAAAGACTCTGAACCAGCAGACTTATTTACTCTAAACACAGCCAGCCTTTTGAGTACATCCTGCCTATTCTGTCCATCCACTGCCTCTGCAATCTCCACTTCTGCTGATATTTTGTCAGCATCATCTTCCATAGTAAACACATACAAAGTATTCATTCAGTATTCTAGATTGCCTCCAAGCAGATATTTTGGACCTAATAAACCTTACTCTCTGTTTATTATTTACAGATCAGTGGAAGGTTTTCAAATCTACTTTTATGCAAACTGCCATGCTATTCTTTATTTTTTGATTCGTTTAGGAGATGTTGGCTACATTGAGTTGGCCAGCATTTATTGCCCATTCGTAACTGCCCTCGAGAAGATGGTATTGAGCTGCTTTCTTGAAACACTACAGTTACTTTGGTGTAAGTAGACACACGAGGGAGGGAGTTCCAGGATTTGAACCCTACGACAAGGGAAGGAACTGTGATATATTTCCAAGTCAGGATGGTAGGTGACTTCAAGAGAAACTTGCAAGTGATGGTGTTCCCATGCATCTGTAGCCCTTGACCTTCTTAATGATCATGGTCAAGGGTTTGGAAGGTGCTTAGCAATGGACCGTTGGAGAATTTTTGCATTGCATTTATAGATGATATACAGTGCTGCTACTGAGCGTCGGTGGTGGAGGGAGTGGATGTTTGTGCATGTGGTACCAATTCAGTGGGTTGCTTCGTTGTGGATGGTGTCAAAGTTCTCAAGTGTTATTGGAGCTGCAGTTATCCAGGCTAGTGGGGAGTATTTCAATGCACTCATGACTTATGCCTTTGCGATAAGTTTTAGGGAGTTACTAACCGCAGTGTTCCCTGCCTCTGACGTGTTCTTTTAGCCACAGTATTTATATAGCCAGTTAGTGCAGTTTCGGGTCAATGGTAGGATGTTGATGATGGAGGATTCAGCAATGGTAATACATGGTATGGTGTTATGCACAGGCCCCACGTAAAGTCCCCTAATTCATTAATCTTCCATTTGCTCTACCCCGAGTCATCAAACTCCTGGGTAAGGGCTGACGATCTGGCTCCCCTTCTTTATTCACACACCCTCTCTCGGTTGTAACATGATTAACTTGAAAAGGATCCCTTCCTTTATGGATATCTTTTCTCAGAACCAAAGGATCTTAATGTTTCAAAAGGAGCCAATTTAGCCAGGCTATCTTGAGTTAACAAAGCGTGCGTTCATTGATTAGCAAATGCGAGAAAAAGTTGTCAATGGAACGGTCATATGCACAACATTAAAAAAAAAGTAGTGAACCCAAATGTTCAAGAAACAGATATAAGGAAGAGTCTCTGAAGGGTTTGCAAAGAACAGATAGTTGAATGTTGTGGCCATTTCAGTAAAAATTACCAGTGGCATTGACTTTGTTAGTTGAGCAGTCAATTTCAAAATTCGTAAGTCTGCGGGTTGGTTGAAATTCTGTTGATCGGATTCTTGTCAACCATAACGGAATTCCAGCATTCAGGGTGAGAAGTGGCGTTTTCTCACCCTGATTCTTTTTACCTAGCTTGCTATTTAGCTGACTTCCAACACTCAAAGTGAAAGCGTCCCTTTATCCGCATCACAGGAGTGACTACAGGATAAGTCTTCAACTGTGACTTTCACAGCACACAAGTGCTCAAACCCAGGCTCATACAAACGGATATTTGAGTCCACTAGCACAAACACAAGAATGTCAACCCCACTGGCAGACGTCTGTAGAGTTCAAACTGATCTGTTTGCTCATTGTGTATTCTTCAAAAGAAAAAGAGCACAGAATGTGACTAATTTGGGACATAATTTCACTCTCTCCCTCTCTCTCTCTCTCCCTCTCTCTCTCCCTCTTTCTCTTTCCAGACAGCCATTTACTTTACATCTGTGGTCATTTTTAGCTGTAATCTAAAGTTTAGATATTATCAAGGCCTTGCTGTGTTGGGACATGGACTTGTTTCTGATAGGTTGTGAATGGTGCTGAACATTGTGCAATCATCAATAAACATCTTCATTCCTGACCTTATGATGGAGGGAAGCTCATTGATGAAGTTGCTGAAGATGCTTGGGCCTGGGGCACTATACTAAGGGACTCCAACAGAGATGCCCTGGAGCATACACGACTAACCTCCAACAATCAGAATCATCTTCCTTTTGTTAAATATAACTCCAATCAGCAATTTTCTTTTACCTAATTCCCATTGACTCAAATATTGCTGGGGCTCCTTGATGCCACTTTGATCTAAATGTAGCCTTGACATCACTCTTCCACCACCTCAGGAATTCAGCTCTTTTGTCCATGTTTGATAATCTTTCCCAATCTTGTTTTCTTTTTCATTTTCCCTCTCAATTTATTATAGAGTGGTTTAGAGTGGAGATGCCCAGGAGTTAGTATTAAAATCCTTGCTTTTCCAGATATAATTTAATGAGATGACTCTTGGGTTGTAGGGAATAATGTCAAAGTTTGCAGAGGACATGAAATTTGGAAGGATTATAAACTGTGAGGAGGACAGTGTGGAACTCCAAAAGGATATTGACAAGTTTGTGGAGCAGAAGGATTGTTTGCGGAGAATGCTGAGAAGTGTGAGGTGATAATTTTTGAGGGAATACAATTCTAAAGGGACAGCAGGAGCAGAGGTACCTGGAGGTATACGTGCATAGGTCATTGAAGGTGGAGGGACAGGTAGAGAAATAGAATTAGGATGAGATTTCGAATAGCCTTTATTGTCATGTGCACTTGAATGAGAGCAGTGAAAAGTTTGTAATGTTGCTTCTCAGCGCCATTTTAGGTCCACGCTCGCTCTGCTCCCACTCCGAGCCCTTTGATCGCTTTTAAAGATTCTTTCATGGGATGTGGCTGTTGCTGGCAGTGCAGACATTTGTTACCCATCCTGATTTTCCATTGAACAGAACAGCCGTTTCAGAGGGCAGTTAAGATTCAACCACATTGCTGTGGGTCGGGAGTCACGTGTAGGCCAGACCAGGTAAGGATGGCAGATTTCCTTCATTAAATGACATTAGGGAATCACATGCCGTTTGACGACAATTGACAGAGGTTACATTGTTGCCATTAGCTTCTAATTCCAGACTTTATCAAATTCGAATTTCACAATCTGCCATGGTGGGATTTGAACCTAGTCTATTAAACTAGGTCTGGTGTACTACTAATCCAGTGGCAGTACTGAAATAACTCCATAGAGGCCAGTCTCCTGTCACCAAATCACCCTTTATTCATACGTGGAAAGTATCTGAAACTGAACCAGCTCCCTCAGACCCAGCATTCGGAGTGAACAAAACCGGCTAACATCTGTCAGCCAGGGCTCCCTGATTCGACTAGGTTGACAACCACAATCAAGGAACTCATATTCTCGGAGGTCCATCTGGCTGACCTCATTACAACCACTGCATCCCTCCCCCACTGAGTTTGAAGATATAGGCCAGTTCTGTTTTTTTGTATCTACTCCCTGGGGCGTTTTAGCACCAGGTCAGGTTCCTCCAACTCTGCCTCTAATAATGGCATTGTGTAATGCACAGTAACTCACCTCCTGTGCCCAGAGTGTCTCAGATGAAATTCATTCTCCCTTTCAAGTGGCAAAGGCATCGAGGTGGCAACGACTGTCATGTCCATCTCAGATTCTGATGTATCTTCAACACTTGATGGAGAGGGAGAACCTACAGGTTCCAGAACAGTGGGAAAGGTGGTCAAGGAGCCGGGCATGTTTTGTTCCTGCACTGTTTGTGAGTTTGCAGCTTTCATTTTCCTCAGAACTGTTCTGAGGAAGGGTCACTGGACCCGAAACATTAACTCTGTTTTCGCCTTCTCAGATGCTGCCAGATCTGCTGAGCTTTTCCAGCAACTTTGCTTTTGTTCCTGATTTACAGCATCCACAGTTCTTTTGGTTTTCATTTTGGAAAGCCCTGGCTGAGCCTGGTAGAGTTCAACCAGGGTCTAGTGGTGACCTTTGGTTGGGACAATCGCTCTTACTCCTCATAATAATATAGCGTCCTCTACTGTGATCGTGTGTCTCTGGGTCCAGAAAGATTTCAGCTCTGGTTGTGATGTCCCTTTGGTTTCCCCCATCAGCTCCAGTTGTTTCAGTTTTGCCAGGACCAGATCTTTCAGCGTCCAAAGTCTGATATTGTCAGCTGTGACTGGAAGTGTGTCCAGAAAATTTAAAACCATATCAGACTCTTCCAGTGGTGGTACCATTGGTGCTATATCTGCCAGTGGGAATTGATTCAACACATCCACATTTGCTACTTGGCCACCTGGACAGTGTTCCAACTTGTAATTTTATGCACTTAGCATTACAGCCCATCGCTGAATTTGGCCTGAAGCTATGGGTATCGTTGCCTTGACTTCTTTAAGTCGACACAACATGGGTTTGAGGTCCTTCATTATTACAAATTTACATCCGTAAAGGTATTGGTGGAATATCCTTAATCCAAAAATGACTACCAAACCTTCCTATTCAATCTGGGTGTATTTATGCTCTGCATTAGCCAAAGTCGTGGATGCATACATTATTGGACGTTCCCCTCCATTGAGCAACCTATGAGCTAATACTACCCCAAAGCCATACAGAAGGCATTACATTGTCGACACCAGATCTTGCTCATAGTATCCCAACACATTAGATGATGGAAGCTGTTTCTTCCCTGAAAGCTCTTGCTTGGCTAAGCAACCATTTCCAAGGCTAAGCCTTTTTTAAGAGATGATGCAAAGGTGCCAGGATGGAAACCAGGTTATGTATGAACTTTTGTAATACTTCACCAACAAGGACCTAAGCTGTTGTACAGATGTGGGAGCTAGGCACATTTGATCGCCCTCACTTTATCTTCCAAAGGGTTTAATTTGGTCTTGTTGACTCTGTATCCCAAGTAGGTCACTTGGGGTACCAGAAACACACACTTTTTCCCCTTCTAACTCATATGCCCACCTGGGAGAAATGTCTAAGGACTATGTCTAAGTTCTCTAAGTGCTCCTTATTGGCCTTCCCTGTTATTAGCACATTGTCTAGATAAGTTGCGACCTAGAGTAGACCTTGTAAAATTTTCCCCTTCATCTGCTGAAAAATTGCACAGGCTGATGATGCCCCAAATGTCGGTCAAGTATATTGGTACAAACTCTTATGGATATTAATTGCAGCATACCCCTGGGAGTCCTCATCCAACTGTAATTGCAAGTACACATGGCTCATGACCAGCTTTGTGAACGACAGCGCCTCCCTGCCAGCTTTGCGTATAAATTCTCTATACAAAATATTGGGTTTACTGACCATCGGTGAACTGGCAAGTTGAGCCTCACAATCAGTACCACCAGTGCTTCCCATTCCACAAACTGGAACTGGTTTGATGATTCCGTCACTTTTCCACTTTCTAATTTCTGCCTCTACTTATGCCCTTAAGGAAAACAGCACTGGGTGGCCCTTGCAGAACTGTGCAATTGCCTCCTGGTTAACATACAAGAGGGCTCTGGCTTCTTTGATAGTCCCTAGACCGTCCGGAAAAATGTCCAGGTATTTAATTAGGACTTCAGTCAGGCAGCATTTTTCTCATTGAAAAATGTCGAGCCAATTAAAGTAAATCTTTCTCAATCAATTTTGCCCCATCAGGCTTGGGCCTGAGCCTTTTACCAGAATCAGTGGTAACTAAACTAGTTGCTTCCCATAAGAGACCAGAACCAAAGTTGTACCCTTAGTCTGTAAATGTTCCCTGGTATAGATTCTCAGTCTAGCTGAGGTCTTGTGCAACTTTAAGGTTGGAATCCAGAGCGAACTTTGTTAAAGGCTGGTTCTGCAGTCACTGAAATGTTATCAACCTCCATTAGAGCAGGTGACCATTTCAACTGACATTTATTTTGATTGGTTCTGATCTGGATGTTACTAAACAATTTAATGTTCCAAACCAGATGTAGGTGGACTTTCCAGCGTGTGCACTTTCCTGGATACCAGCCTATGAGTTCTGTTACTCCATTTAGGCCTACTGGGGACTCTTTTGCTGCCTTGAGTCCTCATACTGGCAACAACTATAATGGTTTACTAGCCCGGATCCTAAAGAAAATTTTAGCCTTTTGGCCGAAGCTTGGTTTTGCTTTGGGATTTCACTGTGGGCTGACCTAGAGTCCCTCTGTTCAGGATATGTTCTCGAGTGAGGCTATACTGTTACCTTCACCCAAGTGGTGTTCCTCAAGCTCGGTTGGACTGGTGAGCACTTCCGCTTCCATCAGAATACCCTGCAACTCATATGCTCCATTTGTCGCATTTTCTAATGATAAAACCATTTGTAGTGCTTGATTGAAGTCCAGTTGTGCTTCAGCTTTTGCATCACCCCTTCATTAATCCTACCCTCGTTGCCACTAAAATAACTCCACAGAGGCCAGTATCCCATCACTAAGTCATCCTTTATTTACATGTGGAAAGTCCTTGACACTGACCCAGCTTCCTCAGAGCCAGATCACAGAGTGAACAGAAGCTCTGACACTCCTGGTCACATCTGCCAACCAGGGCTCCTTGATTGTCCAGGTTAACAGCCCCAATCAGGGAACTCATTTTCTATGAGGTTCACCTGGCCGACCTCATTAGAATCACTCCAAGCACCATTACAACACCTCCTCAAAGAGACTTATGAGTAGCTTCTCAAGTACCCAGTAGGGCTGGGAAATATTCCAGCCTTGGCATCAATGTTCACATCTGAAGAATTAATATGAAAGAATTTCTAATGCATAGTTCATCAAATTTCCGGCATTTCACCCCTCCTTTCTGTCAGGCTTCTGCATTCTCTGCCTCTCCACCATGAATCAATTGCTGTGAGGCTTGTAAAATATGACTAACTCACAACAGTGAACTCATTCCAAGTAGAAGTCATTTTGATCATTTATCCGAGGTGTATAAATATCACAACAGTGGAGCTTCAGGCTCGGACAGCTCATGTTCTGTTTACACTAGATACAGACATCCACGGATTCTTAATACACCAGCTCTTAATGTTCATTCTGCTCACAGCAACATTGCCATTTCACTCTTTGTCCTATTGGAAGCTCAATAATCTAGACAATGAGATGGTCAGGGTAGTAAAGGAACTCATGTTAATGCTGCAATATAAAAACAGAAGCTCTGGTAATACTCAGCAGTTAAGTACAGTCTTGTTCTCTTTCTCCCTCTGTTACCATATTTGCTTCTTTTCTCTCTCCCCTCACTAACTTCCAATTTCTTTCATTTTCTTTCCCTTTCCCTCCCTATCTATCTCCACCTTTCCCCTATCTGTCATTTCCCTCGCTTCATTCTCACACTTTATAGTCCATGATTATCATTTCTTTCCACCTCCCTTCCAGCTTGTTTCCTCTACAACCCTCCCAGCTTGATTTACAGTCTCCTTTCTCCCACTTTACTTATCTCTCTCCTATCCATCACCCGCCCTCTCTTTCTCCCCTCCCCCAACTTTCTCTCACCACTTACTTCTTTCTTCCCCTCCCCTCCTTCTCCTCTCTGTCCTAGCTTCACCTCTCTCTCCTCTATCTTGACTTTCTCTCCCTCTTCCTCCTCCCCACTTTGTCCATTGTTCTATCTCTCTCATCTTCTTCCACCCCCCCCTACCTCTTCTTGTACATCATTCCTTGCCTGCACTTCTCTAATATTCTGCTGATGGAGCTATTAACTTTGTAGATAGTAACAGGAAAACCAGAACAAAACATTCACCGCAACCGTCGCCTTCGGAACCTACTGTGGGGTCCGTAAAGTGTCTGCTGTATTTTGACAGGCAGAGTTCTGCCTTTACCTTGCAAATCTCTTTCACAAAAACGGTTGTTTGGCTACTGTGTCCGAACCAAAATCTGTCTGTGCACATGAAGTGTTACTGGAAAGTATCATCATAGAATCCCTACAGTGTGGAAACAGGCCCTTCAGCCCAACAAGTCCACACCGACCCTCAGAGCATCCCACCCAGACTCATCCCCCTAATCTACGCATCCCTGAACACTATGGGCAATTTAGCATGGCCAATCCACCTAGCCCGCACATCTTTGGACTGTGGGAGAAAACTGGAGCTCCCGGAGGAAACCCACGCACACACGGGGAGAATGTGCAAACTCCACACAGACGGTCGCCAGAGGGTAGAACCGAACCTGGTCCCTGGCGCTGTGAGGCAGCAGTACTAACCACTGAACCACTATGTTGCCTCGACTTGGTTGTTAGCAGCTCGGTAAGGAGGATCAGATCGGAAGCCATCAAGTGGGCCAGTGATGTTTTCCACTCGATTACTCTTAATGACCCTGAACAACCTTGAACCCTTAGTTGATCAGCTCTCAAGAGGAACAAACAGACTATTGATTTGTAAGCCTGATATGCTTTATGCTGAAGACCCCCTCTGACCTCTTGTGATGGGTCATGATGTTGCCAGCTGGTTTATGATTGACTTGCTGATAGCCTATTTCCTTAGGTGCTTTCCAAAGCAGAGAGCTCTGAAGATTTGCAAAGGTGTGCAGGGTGTCCATCTGCCTTTTTTTAATGAAAAGCTTCATTAGGTACAAATTTGTGAGTCCTTCAGTCAGCATCAAAAGCTTACTTTTGTACAGCACCTTTAACAACATGTCTCAGTGTTTGCAGAGCGGTGCTACCAGACAAAGTTTACTATACAGTCACATAAGAATACATTAGAAGAAGGTGATCAAAGATTTGGGCAAGTAGGTAAGTTTTTGGAAATATTGTAAAGTGGAGAAGAGATGTTTCAGAGGCTTTTAGGAAGGGAGCTGTAGGGCTTAGACAGATGAAGACGTGACAAACCAACAGGGATAAAGGAAATCAGGTTGTGCAAGGGACCAGAAATGAAGAATGCACACGTCTAATTAATGCAGCAGAGCTCCATTTTAAAGAACACAAAATATGTTAGGAAGGGTAAGACCGTGACATACTTGTAATAACACTGGATTAGTAGTCCAGAGTCCCAGACTCATATCCTGCAGACACAAGTTCAAATCTCACCATGGCAGAAGATGAAATCGAGGGATCTTGCAATGGCAGTGATGGTATCCCTGTGTGGGGCCCCAATCGTCTAAGTTCGAGAAATGAAATGAAAATAGCTGTGAGAGATGACCTAGGTTTAAAAGATTTATAGTCCATTTGGCGGTAAAAAGAAATGGCAAAGGAAAGAAGACATTGGTAGGAGTAATGCATAGACACCACCCCCAAATTGTAGACACACAGAAGGAAGGAGCGTAAATTAACAATTTAATAGGAGCATGTAAAAAGAATAGAAGAATAATTATAGATTAATTTAATCTTCATGTTAATTGGGTCAATCAAGTTGGAAATGGTAGCTATGTGTATAAGATGGGCTAAAAGGCTAAATGTATTGATGAAATTCGAAAGCTGCATGACCTTAAATGAGTCCTGTGAACATTCCTGTATGTGTCGAAGACAGCACAATCATCATGTTTCACTGCAGTTGTGTTTTTCTGTGCCTTACCATTTGTTACACTGTATAAGACAGAGTTTCGTTCCAAGTCGCTGGACTTCACTTCGGACCAGGATAGCAAATGGTGCCAGGAACAACCAGCCGGTGATCAAGAGGTCATCGATTCACAGAAGGGCATGAGGCTCATTGTTGTTTTCCTCTCCTTTCTTTATTTCCTTAAAAATGCTCCTTTCTTTTTTCATCTTTTATTATTACTCAATAAATGTTGGTATTTAGCCAAATTGCTGTTGTCAAGTGTTCTGTTAACTGTATTTGAATGAATCTGAAAAGAACCTCTTGGATGCATTCTGTGATCCAAAATATTTTTGGCGACAAGGATGGGACTTGGAAAAATGTTAAGAGAGAAGGAAAATGCAACCTGATGTTCTGGAGACCTTCCATATTCTAGAGCGGAATGGGACAGACTCTGGATTCAGGTCTGCAGCTAATATATTAGCATAATTAGAACCCCCAAAAGGATGGAGGACAGTTATAACTGGGAAAAAGGGAGAACTGGAGGCTAGGTTTCTGCATGATGCAAGTGCACTGAAACTTGTCGAAGTGTTAATTTTTTGTGGTCTGGTTTGAATGCAGCTTTGTTTGTAGGTTGCTAAATGTCGTCTTGTACAAATGTATGTCTTTTAGTTCCCTGGAGCTCGAGATATGGGGATACTTTGAAGTTTTTAGTTTGTATTTGTGAATGTATGGGTAATTTGAATGTGTGGTTTGTGCCTATATGTGGCTGTATTAGTGTGGAACTTGTATGGTTAATGTTATGTCCTTTTCAGAAGCCATCAGTGGTTGTATAACGCAAAAAGTCTGCAATGAAATGTTGATTCAGAAATTTGTAAAGCTTGTCAAAAATTTACCTTTTGGAATTGGTTCCATTTTGTGATTGGACTGGGTAAATTTTAATTCAAGAAATTACAATATTTGGAATTTTATTTTCTAGCCAGAGTGAAATTCCAAATATTGTTTTGACATGAATGAATCTTTAATTCTGGATGATCAAATTGACTTATTAATGTCCAAGTGACAGGGTCGTAGGAATGTTGAAAATGCAGCTTCCTTTGTGTGATGAGTTTGGGAAAGGCAAATTTAACAAAGGGTGGTGGGGGGGTTTCCTTCATCCAAGGAAGAGATGTGATGGATGATGTAGTTACATGCAGGAGTTTATGGCCCATATCCTTTTTGAATCTGTAGTAGATTAATACTAATTAACCCATTCTGCTTGATGTGGAAGTGGTGGAGCTTGCTTCCTCTTTTTAGAAATTGGCAATACTGACAGCTGGATCCTTTTGAAGAATTTCAACGTCGCAACACAGTGATGGATAAGGAACTCTCAACACATTGAGCCATGCATCAATAACATATTTTTGTGTTGAGCAAACACTGTGGAAATATCAATTGTAGTGACTACCAGGCATCTTGAAACCATTGAGCCTGGGTACACTTAAGCGTATCATGACAAAAACTATATTAAGACTCACATGCTCTGGTATTCGAAAACATTTAAATGGAATAGTTACTGGAAAATCTAAAGGGATTCTGGGAAATGATAAAGTGCACATACACAGTCTCAATGAGGTTGTTGACTTTCTTGCCGAGCTGGCTTGTTTTCGTTCAGACATTTTGTCACCGTGTTAGGTAACAGCATCCGTGAGGCCTCTCATGAAACGATGTTATTCTACTCTGCTTGGAATTTATACTGTCTGGTCCATTATGGAGAGTATAACTTCCAAGCGGAGTAGAAAAACATCGCTTCATTGGAAGCCATACTGATGATGTTGCCTAGCATGGCGATGAAATGTCTGAACGAGAACAAGCCAGCTCGGCGAGCAAGTCAACAACCTCATCCACAACCCGGGCTACAAATCTTTGGTAAAAACTTAAACACAGTCTCAACCGTTTCAGTGCACACAAAAGTGGTTAGTGACTTTAAGGGAGTAAACAGAGTATTGAATTTGGACAAATTTACATCCAGATATATCAAATATCTAGAATAAGTCATCAAGTAACTTTATAAAAAATGTGGTCATCTTAGAGAAAGATTAAAAAAAGTATGCTGCACATGAATCAAAAAGAAATGTTTGACTTCTGTTTTAAAATATTATAAGATTATGTTCCATGGACTACAAATCTCTACAGATCTCTGGAATTAGACATAGTGGTAATGGTTAAGTTGCAAAATTGGATGAGACAAAGTAATTAAGGTTGGAGAGAGGTAGCAGTAGAAAAAAAATTAGAATAATGTGTTTAAGTGGCAATTCAGGTTAAAATATTACAGTAGTGAAAAGGAGGTTTAGATGAGAGCACAAAACTGAATGCTTTCTCTCGGTGACCATAAATAGACAGATAAATTAACCCTCAGAGATCATTTGATAAGATCATGTGGGAGTCAAGAATGTGTGACATGGTTTTGGGATTATGATGTAAGTGTGCAAAAGTAAATCTTACCTCGGAAGTAACAAATATGAGATTATAAAAAACATGCACCGAACAATGGGTCTCAGATGTGTACACCAGCTTGATGAAAGGATTAGTGTGGCTTGGAACAGCACAAGAGCATATTTTAAACAATAAGGCACTGACACAAAATCCATACAGAAACTGACTTTAAAACAGTGAAAGGAGCATTAGTGAAAGGGGTGTAAAAATAATTACAATCAAAATAAAACGTGTGATTGATTATTGGGTCAAAATGCTACAGAAATGAAAGAGCATGGACTCTGGGAGGAGTAATGGTGGACTGAGTAAAAGGGCTCATTGAATGATTTATAGAGCATTTTTAGGAGACAAAAAAAAATGCAGATGTTGGAAACCAAGGTAGATTAAGAGGAGGCTGGAAGAACACAACAAGCCAGGCAGCATCTGGAGGAAAGGACAAGTCAACGTTTCGGGTAGCATCCTTCTTCAGGAGGATGCATGCACTTCAGTGTTTAAACCAGTCGGTGAAATTGCAATGTGTTAGGTCAGTTGGTGTATGTGAAAGAACACTGAGCTGAGACCCAGATGGTGTATAAATCTGTGAGAAATAAAAGGCAGGAAGCATAAGCTGAAGGTAAAGCCTGATGAATGTTACAGCTGTATTGTTTGATCACATGTATGTTGTAGCTCAAAGGGGGTACCTGCATTTGGAGGCCATTACTGCTCAATGATACAATCATTCATAAAATTGGCAAGGAAGGAAACAAATTGAAGAAGTACCCTCAAGATGGATCAAGATGAAGACAGCTGGAAAAGCTTTGAGTCCATGTAAGATGTTATGTTATAGCATTAGGTGATTTATGGAAAAGGAACTGGAGGATAAAAAAAAAACAGAAATTAAGGAACCTGAATCTGGAGTATACTGAATTTTTGAGCAAATTATGTATATAGATTAATTGGAAAAAAAAAGTAGATGATAGTCTTGAGATAGCAAGAACTGCAGATGCTGGAGTCTGAGATAACACAGTGTGGAGCTGGAAGAACACAGCAGGACAGGCAGCATCAGAGGGGCAGGAAAGCTGATGTTTCGGGTTGGGACCTTCTTTAGATTTCTCTTATCTCTATAGATGATATTCTTGTTGCCTCAGTCAGGTGGCACGACTTGCTGGTTCCATTACAGACTTGACAGTACATCAGGAGTGGGATACATGTGTAAGGGTTGGTCTCCAAAGGCTACTGCGATCATTAAGTTGATGATACACCCTATTGTTAGTTTGTTCGCATTGGTGATGGTTATCTTTATTGTAGTTTTAATCTTCTAGTGTAGGTTACATACTCTTATTACACATTTCTGCGCGGCTGTTGCTAACTTACATCTGCATTTGCAATTGTAACATGTGCTGTCAAAGATCATCGGGGTGGATTGTATAGGTGGGCTGAGGGGATCGCAAAAGGCGCTGGGAAGAACCTCAGCCTCCAGGCCAGCCAGTGATCAAGGATTCCCTGATGGGCAGAAGGGCGAGAGGTTCATTGTTTTTCATCTCTTTTTCATTTTTTAATATTTAATAAATGTTCCTTTCTTTTCTTGTCTTTTGTTTTGACTTAATAAATGCTGGTATTATTAGCAAATTGCTGTTGGCGAGCCTTCTCTTAACTACATTTGACTGCATCCAAAAAGAACCGCTTGGATGCAGTCTGTTATCCCAGATGCTATGACAATTAATTCATGAATTGCATTAGGGATCGTTTTCCTAAAGCAATGTGTCATGGAGCCAACCAGGGAACAGACTATCCTGAGCCTGGCGAAGGGTGATGAGTCAGGTTTAATGAATGACATCAGAGAAAAGATCTCTTGAGAAGAAATGATCTTGACATGACAGAATTTAATATTTAGTTTGAGAGTGAAAGACTTAGAGCAGAAACAATTGCATTTAACTTAAATTAAGGGAAATGTAATGAAATGGGGATAGAGTTAGCTGAAGTGGACTGGGTAGATAAGACTAGCAGGAGAGACAGTAAGAAAGCAGTGACAAATATTCAAGGGAGTAATTCATCACTGCCAGCAAAAATATACCTCAGTAAGGAAGAAAGATTCTAACAGAGAGACAAGCCAAACATGGTTAACCAAGAAGGTTAAGGAGAGTATAAAGTTGAAAGGAAAAGCGTAGGAGGAAAAGGACAGTGATAATCCTGAAGTTAAAATAAATTCAAAATCCAGCAATGGAGGACTAAAAGACGGAAAATAAACTGTGAGGGCAAACTAGCAAGGAATATTTAAAAAAAACTGACAATAACAGTTTCTTTAAATATATTAAAAGGAAGAGAGAGGTCAAAGTGAACAGAGGTGCCTTAGAAAATGAATATGGGGAGATGGTTATAATAAACAAGGAAATGGCAGAGGGGTTAAACTGATATTTTGCATCAGTCTTTAAGGTGGAAGATACTTTCAACATCCCATTAATACTGAAGAATATAGGGGAGGAATTAAGAACAATCACCATCACTGGGCAAGTTATGTAAGACAAACTAAAGGGCTACCAGGAGATAGGTCAAAAACAGAAACAGAACTTGCTGGAAAAACTCTGCATGTCTGGCAGCACCTATAGAGAGAAAGCAGAGTGAAAGTTTCAGGTCCAGTGACCTTTCTTCAGAGCGGAGGATCTCCCTTCTTCAGGGAAATAAGTCCCCTGGTCCTGATAACTTGCATTTGAGGATCCTAAAACAGGTAGCTGTAGAGATTGAGAGTGGATTGGTTGCAATTTCCCAAAAATAGATATTCTGGAGAAGAACCGGAGGGTTGGAAAACGGTTAATGTGAAATCCCTATTCAAGAAGGGAGGGAGGCAGAAAGAGGGTAACTGTGGGCTGATTGGCCAATATCTATTGCTGGAGAAAAACGTTGGAATCAATGATTAAGGAAATACAGCATACTTTGTTAAACTGACACCCTAATCAACAGGCACTTTTGATAAACTGGCAAAATGTATACAACTCGAATATCCCGATCTATCGCAATGTCCGAATATATACGCTGTAAATGAAAGACAGTAGTGATGTGCACACCCCCTGCATTATGTTTCTATTACTTACTGTGTGTTTTTACATTGATTTTTGGAGGTGTGTTGATGTTTTTACGAAAGATTTTGTTTTGATGGATGTTGATGACTCAAAGCATTGTTTTGTCAGGGTTAGGCCTACATCTTGATTATCTGGAATATTTGAACAACCAGCACACACTTTCCTCCAGATACCGGTTAATAAAAATGTAGCAGAGCTGTTGTAAAATCATAATCTATTATAGCAGATTCAGCATGACTTCGCTGAAGGAGAATCACGTCTGATGAATTTAGAGGCATCGAGTCATGGAAACAGGCTCATGGAAACAACTCTTCCATGCTAACCAGATTTCTTAAACTGGACTAATACCTTTTGCCTGAGTTTGGCCCATATCCATCCAAGCATTTCTTATTCAAGTGCCTATCCAAATGTCTTTTAAATGTTGTAACTGTACCAGCATCTATCACTTCCTCTGGCAGCTTGTTCCACATACACACAACCTTGCATGCAAAAAAGTTGCCTCTCAGATCCCTTTTAAATCTCACTTGAGTTTTCCAAGGAACCTCAACATAGAGGATAGAGTAGATGAGTCATATGTGGACTTCCAGAAGATGTTTGACAATGTATTTCACAAAAGCTTAAGTCACAAATAACAGCCCCTGGTGCTGGAGGTAGTACATTAGCATGAACACAGGAGCAGAGGAACAGGAATCGGCTATTCAGCTCCTCAAGCCTGTTCCACCATTCAATTGGATCAAGGCTAAAATTTGGCCTAACTCCACATACCTGTCTTTGGCCCATATTCCCTTAAAACATTTGCTTGACATAAAATGTACCCATTGCAGGTTAAAAATTAACAACTGATCCAGCTTGCACTGCCATTTGTCGAAGAGAGCTCCTGTAACCAATAGGGTCCTGCAAGGATCAGTGCAGGAATGCAACTGTTTACAATATATATTAATAACTTGGAGGAAGAAAATAAATGCACCGCAGCCAAATTTTGCTAACAACACATAAAAAGGTGGAAAGTAAAATTCCAGGAGGGTTGCAGTTAGCTTACAGAGATACTGATAGGTTAAGTACATGGGCAAAAACAGGGCTATGGAATATAATGTGGGAAAATGTGGACTTGTTCACTTTGGAAGGTTGGATGAAGGTGTCGGGAAATCTTACTGCAAGTGTGCAAGGTGTTGATGAGACTACACCTGGAGTGCCATGAGCAGTCTTGGTCTCCTTAATTAAGAAAATATTTTACTTAATTGAAAGCAGTTCGGAGAGTGACCACTAGGATGAGCCTGGTATGGAGGGATTGTCTTAAGAGCAAAGGTTAAACAATTTGGGATTCTACTCACTAGAGTTTAGAAGTATCAGAGGTGAACTCATTGAAACAGATTTGATTCTTAAGGGGCTTGACAGGGTAAGTGCTGAGAGGATGTTTCTCCTCAAGGGAGTGTCTAGGACAAGAAGGCAAAGTCTCAGAATAACGGGCTGCCAATTTCAAATGGAGGGAAGGAGGAATTTCTTCTCTCAGAGGGTTGTGAGTCTTTGGAAGTCCTCACCACAGAGCTGTGGAGGGCTGAATTGTTGTACAGAATTTATGCTGGGATAGATAGATTCCTGATCAGTCGAGGAATCAAGAATAACAGAGAAAACACAGAAAAGAGGACATGAGGAATGTCAGCTCAGCCCTGGTCCTATTGAATGGTGCAGCAGGCTTGGGAGGGCCGAATGGCCAACTGCTGTTGCTATTTCTTGTGGTGCAAGTCCCACCTGCGCCAGTGGTGTTTCATATCATGTCTGAACAGGTTGATTAAAAATATCTAGAGTACCAGTACATGCCATTTGCCAAGTTTTACAGGGTTTTCAAGATATTAGCTATTTTTAAACCAACTTGCTCACACATGTTCTAACGCGCATTCAGGGTCACTGGGATTTATAGAGAGATAGAGTCACACAGCACGGAAACAGAATCTTTAGTCCAACTAGTCCATGCTTACCGTAATCCCAAAATAAACTAGTCCCACCAGCCTGCCTGTACCTCTCCAAACATTCCTTATTCATGTACCTACCCAAATGTTTTTCAAACGTTGTAACTGCACCTGTATCCACCACTTTCTCTAGAAAGTTCATTCCACACTTGAAACACTCTCCGTGTAAAAATATTGCCCCGCGTGTCTTTTTAAAATCTTTCTACTCTCGCCTTAAAAATATGCCCGCTAGTCTTGAAATCCCCCACCCTAGGGAAAAGACTTTTGCAATTCACCTTATCTAGGCCCCTCATGACTTTGTAAACCTCTATAAGGTCACCCCTCAGTCTCCTACATTCCGGTGATAAAAGTCCAAGCCTATCCAGCCTTTCCTTACAACTCATAACCTCCATTCCTGGCAACATCTTGGTAAATCTCTTCTGAAAATTCTTCAGCTTGATAGCATCTTTCCTACAACAGGGTGACCAGAACTGGACGCAGTACCCCAAGATGAGGCCTCACCAGCATCCTGTACAACTTGAACCCAGTCTGCCTACCTTAAAGATTGATATACCAACTCTGCACCCTAATAGTCTGTACAGCTACCTATAATTTTATTTAACCTAGTTTTCAGATCAACCTGTTCAGAGATGTTATTATGCACCTCTGGAACAGGTGGGATGTGATTTCAGGCTTCCCAATCCAAAAGTAGGAGCACTGCCACTGTGCCACAAGAGGTTCCAAAACTAAATTCTAATCAACCCTGTTCATAGATGTGGTCACACACCTCTGGAACACGTTGGACTTGAACCCAGGCCTACTGACCCAAAGGTGCAGATACTACCATTGCACCCCAAGAGTCTGTACAGGTACCGATAATTTTATCTTCTATTCTTCTTTCTGTAACCTATTTTTCTAATCAACCTGTTCAGCGACATAATTACACGCTTCAGGAGGTACTGGGTCTTGAACCTGGGTCTCTTGGTTGTAGTGACACCACCATTGTACTTCAAGAGGGCCCCTAAGGAAATAGGTGTGACACTACAAGTCGTCTTAAAGATCACCTTTAATTTTTTTTTTATTAACTTATTTTTCTAAACAACCTGTTCGGAGATTTTAGTACACACCTCTGGTCCAAAACCTGTGTCCCTCAATCTGGGGCAGGGATATTTACCACTGTTCCATAAGAGGGCCCAAAACCATCATCCAATCATTTCTGTTCAGAGATATGGTTACACATATCGGGAGCAGGTGGGACTTGAACCCAGGCCTCCTGACTCAATGGTAGGGATACCACCACTGCATGTCAAGAGTCTGACTTGGCGTCTGTACAGGTACTCATACCAAGCATTGAGGCAATGAGGGACAGCTGGCTTTAATAGTCACATCAAACTGTTACGGCTGAATAGAGAGGGCTCTTGTGTTGCAGTGGTAGGATTCCTACTTTTGAGGCAGGAGGCCTGGGATTGAGTCCTACCTGTTCCAGAGGTGTGCAATAACAACTCTGAACAGGTTGATTAGAAAATAGGTAAAAACAAAAGTTATGGCTAAATAGAGGGCCCTCTTGTGGTACAGAGGTAGTTCCTTACCCCTGGAGAGAGGATGCTTGGGACCCACTGCTCCAGAGTTGTGCAATAACATCTCTGAACAGGTTGATCAGGAAAAATAGGTTATGGCTAAATAGCCTGTTCCACTTCATAGGTCTCTAGCTGTTAATCCAACTAAAGTTGATGTGGAGGTATCTGGGGTGGACAAAATCAGAAGTTACACAATACCAGGTTATCGTCAAACAGGTTTGTTTGAAATCACAAGCTTTTAGAATATTGCCCCTTCATCAGGCGAAGGGTTAAAATTGGTGGAGAGAGGAATGCCAGTTGATGGTAATAAGTCCACCCATACAAGGACTTGCGCAGGGATATGGAGTACCTGGGAGGCAATCACTGTCTTGTGTTCAGTGTTCAGCCTTAACTTTCCCTTTCCTGCTTGCATTTCCCATCATTTCTGGTCCCACAGATCTGCCAGGTTAAGCAATGTAAATTGTAAATGTCAGATGAATATCGTTGAGTTCTGCTCGATCGCCTTTCACATAAGATTGATCCCATGAAGACAGCTCAGGCAGCTCATTAAAGAAGGGAGATTCCAAGGAAGCGTGCGCTGGGTGGATTCCTGTGCTTGGAGACAGCTTGGAAACCACAACAGGCCTGAAGCAATCCTATTGTCTGCATGCAAAAGGCAGATTGATTTTTGACAGCCTGTGGCTGTTAGATAGTTAGCAACCTAACAGTATGCAAAAAAGGATTAATGAATGTCACCAGCTGCCGCTGTCAATAGGTAACTATATCAGTTCTGTTATGCAAAGAAGAGAGATGCCAGGCCAAGTACAAGCTAAGGCTAGTACCGAATAATAGACCTTACAGATTCGACATTTAGAGAAGGGATCTATGCTTGATTTTGAAGTATATGTCAGCTATACTTGCTCCAAATCCTTCTCAAGCTCTTTACTGGGTGGGGAGGGGATAGAAGGGATGATGGTGGGGGCACTTTTATGGTTGGTGCTTTCCTGAATGAAGCGTGTGTGTTGCCACTGCCGATGTTAGCCCAACGGAGTTTAGAAAGCTATCACTTCTGTTTCAGTAAGAATGCCGCAATCCAAGTTGTTGGCTTTTATTTTACCAACACACTTTGTTTTCCACATCACACCTGTCTTTGGCTGCAGTTTTCTCCACCTGGGCCTCAGCCCCTAAGCTCTATGAAGAGGAAACAGTTCAGTTTCCTTTCTGAACCAGAGATTGCACCTGGCAAGGGTAGAGGCATGTGAGATGATCTCTGCAAGAACAATCTACTGTTGAGAGTGTGGCCTCCTATTGCAAACATTTCTCCATTTGCAGCCTTTAAAGGTCATGTGGCTGATTAAGAACCTACAGCAGGCTTGACCAGCTAAAAACCCCTTCCCAAGCTGATTGAATGCACCATCTTGCCAACAGAATGTTAAACCATAGTACGTCTGCAAACCTCAGAAGTGAAGATGTAAGTCCAAAACAGTTTGGCTGCAAAGTTGGATGGCTGTTTCTTCAATTAACCTTAATGGGCATGCTTAATGCGGCTGAACAATTGGGAGAAATGTTGCCAGTACTGTGGAGCTAATACTTAAATCTGTCCAAATTATAGAATCCTCACAGTGTGTGGAAAGATGTGGCCCATCAAGTCTGCACTGACCCTGTAAAAAGCATCCCACCCAGATCCCACTATCCTATCATCATAACCCTGCATTTCCCATGGCTAACCCACACATTCTTGAACACTACAGGGCAATTTTTACCAAGTCCAATCCACTGAACCTGCATATCTTTGGATTGGAAGAAGCCCACACAGATACAGGGAGAACATGTAATCTCCACACAGACAGACACCCAAGGCTGGAATTGAACCCAGGTCCCTGGCTCTGTAAGGCAGCAGTGCTAACCACTGATCCACTGTGCTGCTCATCAAAGGTGATTGTTATCCCTATCAGATATCTCCTTTCTTTCATGATGAACACACACCATGTCTAAGTTATCTCCTGGCTCCACAAGGCTAGTACATGAGAGGGTGCCATTTTATACCCTCAGGTTTAAGTGAACAGCCCAGATTTTCTATTGAGTACAACATAAAAAAGGGGTGGGGGGTGTGAAGGCATAATCTTCAGAGTTAAAGTTGGGGATTCAGAGATAGGTGAGCCTAGCCATCTGTACACAAACCATAGCTGAGTTGAGAAAAAGATTGAGGAAAGTTCTCGACTAAATATTGAAAAGCATCAAGGCATTCAACAGATGAGAGCGAGAACTCGCTGCTCCATAAGGGCTGTGGAATCTTGGGGGTTAATTGGAAATTTGTCCTGAGATCAATCGATTTTCACTAACTAAAGATCTCGAGAGAAGAAGGGAGACTGAATAGCTGATTCCTGAAACAGTAGATCATTTTATTTTCTCAGTGTAGTTCTTTATAACATTTTATTTTTGTTTCACTTCTACAATTTGCATCTCACCCTGTTACTCTGAAAACCCTTAAAATCCTTTCAAATTTGTTTCTGACTATTAAATGCTCTTTCCTATCACTCCCACCAGCTTAATATTTCTCAATGGGTTTGGTGTCATTGAAATAATCAACAGGTTCCTTTCTTTCAAGAAACGGCAAGCTAGAGTGACTTCTTAGAAATAATTTTTAACACATTAGTATCTCTGGCAAGGCCAATGTTTACTCCTTTCCTGAACTGCCCAGAAAAGAGTAAATTACATTTCAAAATAACATAAATTGAAAAGCATATAATGGTACATTATTTCTTTCATGCTGGGAATAAAATTCTTCACGGTACAATCCAATTTGCTCCGAATTGACTGGCCTGGGATAGTAATCCGAGGAAAGGGGTCTATAGTTAGTTATGGTTAAGAAATACCAAGTCTGTCTTTAGACAACTGAGGACCTAGTTAAAGCTGACACTTTATTGGACTATATAAGGCTACAAAGAGATCTTGATCAATTGGGCCAATGGGCTGAAGGGTGGCAGATGGAGTTTAATTTGGATAAATGAGAGGTATTGTATTTTGGTAAAACAAATGAAGGCAAGGCTAATACAATTTAAGGTAGGGCCTTGGGTATTGTTATAGAACAGGGAAATCTAGGGTTTCAGGGACACAATTCTTTGGTGTTTGAAGCACATATATATAGGGTGGTTAAGAAGGCATTTAGCACACTTGCCTTCTTGCTCAGACCTTTGAGTATTGGAGTGGGGATGTTATATTGAGGTTGTACAGGAAGTTGGTGGGGTCTCTTCTGGAGTACAGTGTGCAGTTCTGATCACCCTGTTATAGGCAGGATATTGTGAAGCTGGGGAGGATTCGGAAGAGATTGATCAGATGTTGCTGGGAATGTAGGGTTTGAGTTATCAGGAGAGGCTGGATAAGCTGGGACCTTTTTTCACTGGAGCGTAGGGGGTTGACAGGTTACCTTTAGAGGTTTGTGAAATCATGATGGGTGAATGTAAGGTGAATGGCAGGTGTCTTTCCGCTAGGGTGGGAGATTTCATGACTTAGCACCTATTTTAAGGCACATATTTAAAGTTATGGAGGATAATTTATTTCACAGAGAGTGGTTTGTGAACTTTCAGAAGAAGTGCTGGATGCGGGCACAGTTACCATGTTTAAAAGACATTTGGATAAGTACATGAAAAAGAAATTCTTGGAGGGATATGGGCCAAATGCAGGCAGGTGGGACTAGTTTAGTTTGGGATTATGCTCGGCATGGACCGGTTGGATTGAAGGGTCTGTTTCTGTGCTGCATGACTATGACTACTCAAGGAGCGCTGCACTGTTGGAGTTGCCATCTTCCAGATGAGATGCTGAATTAAAGCTCCACTTTCCATCACAAAAAAAACCGAAATTGCTGGAGAAACTCAGCAGGTCTGGCAGCATCTGTGCAGAGAAAAAGCAGAGTTAATGTTTCAGGTCCAGTGACCCTTCTTCCGAACTTACTCTGCTTTCTTTTCACAGATGCTGCCAGACCTGCTGAGTACTTTTCCAGCAATTTCTGTTCTTATTTCTGATTTCCAGCATCTGCAGTTCTTTGTTTTTGTTTGTTTAGTGCTTCGCTTTTCATCCCAGGTCAATGTAAAAGATCATGCAGTGCCGTTTCAAGGGACAGCATGAGAATTATCTCTGGACATTTGGTCAATCCTGGTAAATTGCCTCAATATTATTTCAAGAGCTGGTCATGTGCATTCATTATCCTGCTTCCTGTACAAACATATGTACCCATGAACGAACGTACAAAACCGGAGCAGGAGTGAGCCACTAGTCTGTTCACATTGGCTCTAATCCTGGCAACACCTGATCTAATTCAAACACAGAGAATGCTGGAGAAACTCAGTAGGCATCTGCAGAGAGAGAAACAGAGAGAACATTTCAAGCCTGGCATGATTCTTCAGGGACAGCTCATCTGATGGTAGCCTCAATCCTACTTTCCTGCTTCACCCTCTCACTCCTTCCTAATAGCCTCTGACTCTCCTCAGTTAACAATCTGCCTACCACTGCCTTAAAAATATTTAAGAGAGTGTCACAGACTCACCCACCCATTGTGAGAAAATAAATTCTCCTCTGTTTTAAATGGGAGATCCCTTATTTCATGACACTGAGTCTCAGAATAGTTTATTGTGTTACAGCAGGAGGTAGGTTTCAAGGAGAGAAAAAAGAGGTAACGAGGCAGGGAGATTCAGGGAAGGAATTCCCAATTTTAGGAAGAACAACAAGAAAATAACTCCAGAAGAGTAATGAGTGCTGTAGCATTGATTAAAAATAAGAGGGATTACATTACAGTGGTGACTGGGTAACTTCATCTGTTCTGTCACATATCCAAAACTTGTACATTTAAAACTTTAACAGGCAGCCGTTGGAAGGAACCTGAGGCAATAAACAGGTAAATGTGAATTACTGCCAGTTTGCTCTAAGCGTTCTGCATCAGCATTGATAAAATCTCAGGAACATTCAGCTGGTTTGGAGCCAAAAGAAAGGGCAATCATAGTAATCGTGTAACTGTCATTACCACATATTTATTTTGAAAGCGAGCACTCAGCAGGGAAACCTCATACAGTGTAGCCTCACAGACAGTTGTTACTAATGACTGCAAGAGGAGAGCCTCCTGTCTCTGTTAATGAGCCCAGACCAATACATTTACAACTGTCCTTCTGCTTCAGCTATTCTCACAGCCAAGGTGATAACTTCGCAAAAGCACAAGTAGTTTTTGTGATCATTTTCGTGATACTTAGTTACCTCCACAATTATGCAGTGGAAGAGAAAAAAATTAAATTGAGTCGGGACAGTGTGGTGGCTCAGTGGGCAGCACTGCTGCCTCACAGCGCCAGGGACCCGGGTTCAATTCCTCCCTCAGGCGACTGTCTGTGCAGGGTTTGCACATTCTCCCCTTGTCTGTGTGTGTTTCCTCTGGGTGCTCCAATTTCTTCCCATGGTCCAAAAGTGTGCAGGCTCGGTGGATTGGCCATGTTAAATTGCCTGAAGTGTTCAGGGATGTGTGGGTTTGAGGGATCTGGGTCTGGGTGGGATGCTCTGAGGGTTGGGCGTGGACTTGTTGGGCCAGAGACCCTGCTCCCACACTGTAGGGATTCTATGATAAACAGGTAGTTCTCCTATAATGCGATAGTTGTGTTCTTGCGGAACCTTGCACTTTAGAAAATCACTGTGCCTGTATGACAGAAAGTTTGCATTATCCAAACAGTGTCCACTATTCACCAATTACGTAACAGCCAATTTGCATTAATGAAACACACACTATAGCAGAGTTACCTGATTGCTTCAGACCCAGAGTTACTATCAACATCCTAGTGATTACCACGAATCTGGACTGGCCACATAACACAATGGCAACAATGAATTACAGGCTACGAATTCTGTGGAGAGTAACTCATCTCCTTGTATCCCTAATGCCTACAAGGCACAAGTCAGGAGTGTGATGGAATATTCCCAATTTACCTGGATGATTGCAGCTCCAGCAACACTCAAGAACATTGATGCCAACCAGGACAATGTAACTTGCTTGATTTGCTTCGCCACTATAGCAGCCTCCTGGCTGCTAAAACACAGATAGATTGCTAACTTGGCCAAACAGCAAGGGATGCTGGGAACTTTGGCCAAGTAGAAGTCTGAAATCACAAAATCTAGACACAGTGCAAACACAGCAGCCAGATGCTAATGATATTAACATAATTTTAAAAGCAACAGTTATCCTGGACAGACATACCACCAACAACTTATCCACGAAACCATGTAGAGCTTAGAAAGAAAGGCACCAAGTCCTGCTACACAAAGAATCAAACGGTAGTGCGCCATCCAAATGATTGACAAGGCTTCAAACTATTAAGTGACTCTTCCTCATTGGCCAAAACTGTGGAAAGTTCCAGAAAATCACATAAAAATGTTTAAAAACAGGGTGCATCTGCAGACCCCACTTGTGAATCTTCTGGAGCAAGAGGCAGAGACCAGCTGACCATCCAGAGAGAGAGAGGAAGACAAAAATAATTTGCACACCCAGAGAGAGAGTGACTGCTTTAATCTACAAGACACTCTGGAAGCATTGTAAGCTTAAGGGGATGAATAGGCTTAGAGAGTGTATGTTTAGTATTAAAGATTATTGTAAGTTGTTTCCTAACAAAGTTGGGACTGTTTTGCATTGGTATCAGCTTGTGCTCACAGTGATTCGACTTCTTCGGTATTGTTGGACACCTGGGCAAATATGTTCATAACATTCTGGTCAGAGTCGTCTAACTTGTTTTAAGGAGGACCTAGACAACACCACAACTGCAGAGTGGCAATCGTCTGTACCAGACACATTGAGGAAATTCCCCAAGACTCCTCTAACAGCAGTGTTCAAATTCAAACCCACTACCATCTAGAAGGACAATGGCAGAAGGTATATGGGAACATCACCACCATCCTGACTTGGAAACATATCGCCGTTCCTTCGCTGTCACTAGTTAATATTTCTGGAATTTCTTTCCTTGTGTGGGTCCAACAACACCCTATGGACTGCAATACTCTAAGGAGGCAGCTCACTATTACCTTTTCCAAGGCAATTAGGGATGGGCAACAAATACTGGCCCAGTCAGCGACACCCAATCTTGTGAATGAATAAAAATATTTTTTCAGAATTTTCTCTTTTGTTTGAGTTAACCCCTCACAGCCTCCAGTCCATCAACTGTCCCAGTCTGCTCAGGTCTCCAGCTCATTGGCAATCCCTGCGTTGCTCAAGTCTCCAGCTCATAGGCTATCCCTGTATCGCTTGGGTCTCC
>JAHRHZ010000093.1:755523-771526 GCA_024137785.1 Ginglymostoma cirratum | reverse complement strand
TGCTTGACCTGCTGTGCTCATCCAGCCCCATGCTTGTTATCTTAGTTTAGAAAACCTGGTCAGCATGGATGAGTTGGGCTGAAAAGCCTGTTTTTGTGCTATATGGCTCTATGACTCTATGAGACCATCAGAAAATGGGAGCATGGATTGGCCATTCAGCCCATTTAGCCTGGCCCACCATGCAATAAGATCATGGCTGATCTGATAGTGCCCTTAACTCTACCTAACTTATGCTCCACATAACCCATTATGCCCTTACCAATCAAAACTCTGTCTAATTCAACTGTGAATGTATCCAATGACACGGCTTCTTCTGCTCTGCAGGGCAGAGAATTCCAAAGTCTAAAGCTTCTCGGAGAGAAAACAATCCTCTTTATCTTAAATGGAAAAACATCACATTTTAAAATTGTGTGTCCTAGCTCTAGACTCACATTCAAGCCGAATCTGTCCATACTATCCTTTTAAAGCAACTCCTTCCTTCCCAAAAACCAGCCAAGTGAACTTTACCTGATCCACTTCCAAATAGAGTCATAGAGATCTACAACACAGAAAAATGCCTTTCGGTCCATCGTATCTGCACTGGTCAAAAACAAGGCCCTAGCTATTCCATTTGCCAGCTCATCTAAATACTTCTTAAATGTTATGAGGGTTTCTTCCTCTAACACCTGACAGGCTGTGAGTTCTAGATTCCCACCACCTCTGGGTAAAAGTGTTTTTCCTCCCATCCCCTCTAAATCCCCTATTCCTTGTCTTAAATCTATGCCCCTGGTCATTGATCGCTCCATCAAGGGAAAATGCTCCTTCTTGCCCACCTTATCGATGCTCCTCATAATTTATACATCTCAATCATGTCCTCCCTCAGCCTTCTCTGTTTAAGGAAACCAACCTCAGTCTATCCAATCTCTCTTCATAGCTAAAACTGTCCAGCCAAAGCTACATCTTGGTTAATCTCGCCTGCAACCTCTCTAATGCAATCACATCCCTCCTATAATATGGATTCTAGAATTGCATACAATACACCAACGATGGCCTATCCAACATTTTGTATAGTTCCATTATAACCACCCTGCTTTTCATGTAATTATATGTCTGCTTAATCAAAGAAACCAAAATTACACAATGCATTAAAACATGACAGCTGGGCTTTGAAATAAATAAAAATACCATTTGTTGCAACCAATTATGAGGGGAGGTTGAATAGAGAAATATCAAATCTCTCTGGACACAGCACAGAATATAACTTATACTGAGCCAAAGAAGAAGATTATAGGACAGGTAACCGAGAGATCATTTAAACCGCTTGGCTTTTTAAGCAGTTTCTTAAAAGAGGGTATGGAGGGTGTCAAGCTTAAACTTGTGAGAGCTAGGCAGGGTTAGGAACAGCTACCAATGACAAAAGTCAAGTGTGGGAAATGGAGCATAATCGGGGAAGCAGAGATTTCTCCGAAGCCAGTAACAGCTGGATATACATAGGTAGGAAGTTCCAAGCTCGATGAGGATTTGAAAAGAGGAATTAGATAGATAGGTCAATAGATAGATAGATAAGTAAATAGGGCAGTCGAGGCCAAAACATTGTAGGACTTCAGTAAGATATTTGGCAAGGTCTAAAATGGAAGGCTGGTCCAAAAGAAAAGAACTCATGGGATCCAAGGCAAGTTGGCAAGCTAGATCTAAGATCGGCTTGCAAATAGGAGCCAAAAAGTGATTGTGTAGTGTTATTTTTGTAACTGGAATCCTGCGACTATTTGTGTGCCTTAGGGTTCTGCTTTTTTTAAAAATCATTCACAGGATGAGGGCATTGCTCGTTAGGCCAGCGTTTATTGCCCAGAGGGAAGTCATGAGTCAACCACATTGCTGTGGGCCTGGAGTCCCATGTAGGCCAGACCAGGTAAGGATGGCAGTTTCCTTCCCTGAAGGACATTAGTGAACCAGATGGGGTTTTTCCCCAACAATCAGCAATGGATTCATGGCCATCATTAGACTCTTAATTCCAGATTTTTTTTGAATTCAAATTCAACCTTCTGCCATGGCAGGATTCAAACCTTCATCCCCAGAACATTACCTGGGTCTCTGGATTAACAGTCCAGTGATAATACCACTAGGCCATTGCCTTCCATTCTGTGGTGAGATCCTTGCTGTTTTTTAATTGCATCGATGACATGGATATGATGTAGAAAATACAATTAATAAGTCTGCAGATGACTCAAAAGTTGGTGGCGTTGTTGATTCTGAGGAGGATGGTCTCAGATTACAGTCTGATATTGATCAGCTGGTAAATCGGGAAGAGTAATGAAGGATGGATTTTAATCTCGATATATACGAAGTGGTGCATTTTGACAGCTCCAATGAGTGAAGGATATCCAAAATGAATAGTTGGTCCCTAGGAAGCACTGAGGGACATAGGGACATTGGTGTACAAGTCCATAGATCTCTGAAGATATCAACATGGTAGACTGGGTGGTGGAGAAGGCATATGGGATACTTGCCTTCATTACCCGTTTTGTAGAATATAGGAGTAAGGAAGTCTTGTTTCAAATTTATACAATATTGGTTAGGCTACTACTGTGTGCAGTCTGGTCACCAGACTATTGGAAGGACATGATTGTACTAGAGAGAGTGTCGAGGAGATTCACTAGGATTTTGCCTGGGATGAAAAGTTTTTGTTATTTAGAGAGACTGGATAGGCTGGATTTGTTTATCCTTGGAGCAGAGGAGGATGAGAGGGGACTCTGACTGAGACATACAAAATGATGAGAGCTATGGTCAGAATTGATCATGAGAATATCTTCCCCATGGTAGATGTGCTGAAGACCAGAGGGCATAAGTTTAAGATGTGGAGCAAGTGTTTTAGAGGAGATCTGAGAAATAGTTTTTTTTTCACCCACAGTGTTGTATATATTTGGAACCTGCTGCCTGAAAGTGTGGTGGTCTCACAAACTTTAAGAAGCATCTGGATGAGCGCTTAAAATGCTGGGGCATCATAGGCTATAGACCAAGTGCAGGTAAATGGGGTTAGTGATCTGTCTGAGGAAGGGTCATCGGACTCAAAATGTTACCTCTGACTTTTTCAATCATAGAATCACTACAGTGTGAAAGCAGGCCATTCAGCCCATCAAGTCTACACTGACTCGCCGAAGAGCATCCCATCCAGACACACCCTCTACCCTAGACACCATGGACAATTTAACATGGCTAATCCACCTAACCTGAGCATCCTTGGACTGTGGGAAGAAGCCCCTGCAAGCACAGGGAGAACGTGCAAACTCCACACAGACACTCATCCAAGGCTGAAGTCGAACCTGGGTCCCTGCTGCTGTGAGGCAGCAGTGCTAACCACTGAGCCACCTTGTTGCTGATCACAGATGCTGACAGACAAGCTGAGCTTTTCCAGCAACTTATGTTTTTGTTTCTAATTTACAGCATCCATTATTCTTTCATTTTTATTTAGTGTAATTTAGTATTTACAGCATAGCCACAGTGGGCTAAAGGGCCTGCTGTATGACTGTATTCAAGAAGGAGTTGGATATAGCACTTGGGACTAAAGAGATCAAAGGGGAAAACAGGAACAGTCTATTGAGTTGGGTGATCAGCCATGATCGTTTTGAATGGTGGAGCATGCTTGGAGTGCCGAATGGCCCAGTCCTGCTCTTATTTTCCATGGTTTAATGTTTACATTCAAGTGCCTGGCGGATCAGGTGCCCATGTCGGTGAGCCTGAAGGCACTGGGACAAAGAGAGTTTATGCAAGTTTGGATACAGGCAGCAGAAGTTTGGGTGAGTCCAGAGAGGTGAACGAAGGGAGAATGGCAAGGAGACCAATGGAATAATCGATTCTGAAGATAATGAAAGCACAGATGACGTTTTCAGCAGTTGGCAGACAAGGACGGGGAAATAAGCAGCCTAGATGATGGAAAAAGCATGGAGTTGGAAACTTTGCTCAAGGTCGGGTGAGAGTCAAGCTTTGAATATTCTGGTTCAACCTGTGCCAGTGAAGCAGATGGAATTGGCGACTAAAGAACAAAGACTGATTCCACCTCTCATCTTGATTCATTCAGCGGATTTGTTTTGTGTTTGGTAGCTCAAGGTTTTGCAATGAACTGATGCCAAAATAGTTACTGTGTTTACAAACAGCATATGATTGAGTAACTTGCAATGTACAAAGTATGCATCATCAACTCTTCCCCCACCCCGCCCCAACAAAAATGGTGCTTTCTGGTGTAATTTGTACTGTTGTACTCTGTTGCTTTCAAAAGAATGTCTAACAGAGGCATCTGCCGCACAGTAGCATTTACCACAACTTACTCTATTAAATACACATTATACCATCTAAACATCTGAAACACTTCAGACTGTCAATCGCAGTAGGAAGCCTCCACCAACATTTCAATCCTATCGCCCAGTTGGTAAGTCTGATCTCTCAGCCTTCGACTTACTTACCTGATTTAAACAAGGATTTGGCCACCAAGGGTGACCATTCTAAACTCATGCCATTACCTCCATCTGCTCTTAGTCTCCTCCTCTTCCTCATCTGCATCAGATATATCTGGTATATTACCAACAAGGAACTAATTGGGAGTACATATTTTCAGTACACAAAAATACTAATGAACACTGCCATTCATTTGAGAAATCACTGCTCTAATTTGTGAATTTTAACCTTTATTTGTGTTTGTTGGTAAAACAGCAGTCTTTTGATGACTCTGAGTACCTTCCTTTTTAGCTGAATGGCAATCAACATTGAAGAAATGAATAGACAGATGTAAAATTGATATATGAAAATAAATGAAAATTGCTTTTTTTTGCCACGCGATGACTGAAGCCATGTCTGCTGTTCAACACTTTATGAGTCAATGATAATTTCTGTTGCATTGCTCTGATCCCAATGCAAACTTTGACAATAGCACACCTAAAGTCTTGGTTCTTGCGATGAATGCAAGTGGCTTTTGTTTGTTGTAAGACTTTTAAATTTGATTGGGCTTAATCCTAGAGATTCTGTCACATAACCTATTGTGCCCATTATCACTCCATCATCCAGGCATTACCTAATCAAATAGATTGCAAATGGTATCAGAGATAAAAGGTACTGCAGATGCTGGAGAATCCGAGATAACAAGGCGTGGGGCTGGATGAACACAGCAGGCCAAGCAGCCTTCTGATGAAGGGTCAAGGCCCAAAACGTCAAGCTTTCCTGCTCCTATGATGCTGCTTGGCCTGCTGTGTTCATCCAGCCCCACACCTTGTTATCTCAGATAGCAAATGGTCATTATTTAACTAATTAGATTAAACTTAGTTGTTGGTCGAGCAGCCTTTAATTTTCATTACCGACATATTTATAACTAATAAACTGAATAGTTCAAAGAAATTCAAAGTAAAAAACAGAAATGATTAATGCCAAAAAAAAAAGGAATACCCCTTTACACTTACAAGAGTCTCCTGGATGTTATTTTCAATCCCTGTTAACTCCAGTCCTAGAAAATCATTAATTCTAGCTTGTTTGCCTGCTTTGAGTAATTTAAAAATTGGTCACTTCTACAGCATGAAATAGAATTGGGCGTTTTGGATTGAAAAGTGTCTGTCATGGTTTAGAGGAAATTTGGCAATCCACCCTGATGAGCAGCTAATAATTGGGGTGACTCAGCAATAGGTACTGAAGTGGGAGGCCCACTAACTAGCAGGAAATGGAACAATCAAGGGCTCAACAAACAGCAAAAGGGAAGAACAAGTTGTCCGGCCAAACAGGAAGTAAGGGATTCTTGCTCATGTGAAGATGTAGTGGCTCTGTGGAAGATATTGTTAACATTTAGCTGAATACTTGAAAGCGAAAACACTGGAAGGCTAATGTTGTCTGATGTTGATTGCTACAGTGATAGTTGTCAGGACAGAGGCAGAGGGAGCCTTGAAAGGGACCACACAACAGCACCACCTGTCTTAGAGACTCTGAAATGTCAGATTCAACAAAGAGAAAGTAGGAAAAAAAGCAACTATCTGACAGAAAAGCATCATAGACATGGTGTTACATAATAATGTGACACATTTAACTGTGACAGAAACAGACCAGGTAGTCAGAAGGTATGCATAGGCCCCAGTTATAAACACGTAAGATACAGCTGGAGAACTAATGGCAGAGATATCCCCTTGAACCCATTCTAAACAATTCTCACGATTGTATTTTTTATTCGGGTTTTTCAAAATGCTGTTCCAAAGATGTCAAGCAGTAAAAGGCCGATGGTAGCATGTGACTAGAGTAGACATATGGGTGGACTAAAGGGCAGGCACTGTGACCAGTTTCCAAGTCAAGTTCCCAGTCAATTCTGATTCGGATTGGATGGTTCGACTCCTGGATGATTCAGGGTGAACTGGCCACCCCTCAGCTCCTCCCTTGGTTGGTTGCAACAAGTTTATTTTAAAATGGATTGTTTCCCTTGCTGATACCTTTTCCCCCAGCCCAGATATTTATGTTTTGGAGGAGCCAATCTAACCGGGCTTTCTTGTGTTAAAAGAAGAGTGAGCTCATTAACTACTAAACCTCAAATAAATGTAATAAAACACAACATACAGCCACAAAGAGCCCTGAAGTTAAAAGTAAAAGAGAATCAGTCTGTGGCTTGTCTGTGCTAAATTGAGAGCGAAATGTTGCAGCCATTAAGGTAGATTGGCGTAACACCAACTTTGGCAGTTGAGTGGTTGCTTGGAGTATTTCTATGGTGCTTTTGCCAATTACTTATCTTTGTCAATACAAGAGAATTACTTTATTTCTTTCTACCTGCACACACAGAGGAGGCTAGTGGAAGTTCTCAGCTATATCCCTTTCCAGCAGACTTTAGTGCACAGTAACTCAAATCACAAAGCCAGCACATGAACATACCTGCTCTCTACCACATTAGTACACACAGACCAGGAGGTGCAATTGATTTTTTAACCTCCATTTCTTGTGTATTCCGAGAAGAGTAAAACACAAAACATGTTTTTTGCTCAGAACTGCATTTCTTTCAATGCATCATGTCCACAGCCTTGGACACAACACATGGGAGATTGGGGAGGTGATGGCCTAGTGGAATTATCACTGGACTATTAATCCAGAAAATCAATTAATGTTCTGGTGGCCTGGTTTTGGATACCACCACGGCAGATGGTTGAATTTCAATTCAATTTTTAAAAAAGTTGGAATTAGGAATCTACTGATGACCATGAAACCATTGTCAATTGTCAGAAAACCCATTTGTTTCACTAATGTACTTCAGGAAAGGAAATCTGCCAAACTCGCCCGACCAGGCCGACATATGGCTCCAGACCCACAGCAATGTGGTTGATTCTCATGGCCTGGTAAGCCATTCAGTTCAAGGGTAGCTAGGGACAGGCGATAAGGTCTGGCCACCCAGCGGCGCCCACATCCCATGAACCTCATGGAATCATCGAATCATGGGATTCCCTACAGTGCAGCTAGAGATCATTCAACCCATCGAGTCTGCATGATCACCCAAAATCTTCTACTGAACATACAGAAAGTTTCTCCAAATAGAAATTGGGAAAAGCCAAAGCGTGTCAGTCCCTAGCTGACGCTAAAGCAGAATGACAGAATTGTTATGGTGCATAGAGGGACTATATGGCTCATTGCGCATTTGTATCCTTGTGGGTGCGCCCAAATGAGGTTCTAACTGCCTACTATTCAATAGCACCAGAACTATCGATTTCAAACTCTTGTCTCTTCCTATCTCACCTTACTTGTTACCAAGAACTTCTGTCATTGGCTTGTTGTCTCCAGACTGTAGGGTTCTAACATAATCTTGTCTAGCATCCCATCTTCCACCCTGTATGAGTTCAAACATATCCAAAGCTCCACCACCCATATCCTAACTTGCATTCTGTCCTTCTCACTCACCATCCCTTTTGCTCTCTAACCCACACTGGTTGATGTTTCAGTAATGCCTCTACTTTAAAAGTCATGATCCTTGTTTGCAAATGTAAACCCCCACTCACCAGCTCCCCTCCCCGCAGCCCTACACTATCTCAGACATCTGCATATGTCTGACTTTGATTTCTCAAACCTCCCTGATTTTTATCCTTTCCTCGTGAAGGCTGTGTCTTTAAAGCTTGAGCCCTAAACCAACTGTACAATGATAGTTATCCCTGATGCCAAGGCCCCATTTTCATTTATAAGAGAGTGACCGCCATTCTGCGGAATCTTATAGGGGTCGGACAGACATGAACAATGCAAACCTGTGGCAGAATTGGATGAGAAAACAAATGAGGCCTGTCTCGATATTGGGAGCACCTTCATAAGACCATAAGACATATGATCAGAAATAGGCCGTTTGACCTATCAAGTCAGCTCTGCCATTCAATGGGATCATGGCCAATCTGATAACCTCACTCCATCTTTTATGCTTCTGGCCTGTGATGTGGATAGTTTCTTGCGAGGTAGCTGTGAGCTGCTAATTGAGGGGGAATTATAGTTTGTTAAACACCTTGCTAGTAGCCCACCTCACTAGTATTCAGCTTTCGATCTTATCAAATGCTCCAAAACAACCCAGGCTTTGAAAGAACTTGACATGGAAATCAGAAGGAGTACCGCTTGCTCTGACAGATCCCCAAGTTATTTTGGACCAAACATCATCTTAAAGTCTGATCCATGGCCAGTATCCTCATCCATGGAACACTGGCGTTTGGCATTTACCTACCCCTCAGTACTATCATGATAACCGCTATGGTACTTTTGCAGGCTACTTACAAAGCACTGAGCTGCATTGCGGGTCTAGCACTGAAAGGCTGCTGCCATGATACTTTGTGTTCATGAGGCAAGGACCCAGCTCACGAGTGGACCTGTCTACATCTCAGGGCTGCTCACTTGCACACTTAGCACTTGCTTACCTAGAGCCTACCTGTATGCTCACAATATCCATATCATTGCCTTACCTTGCCTTGCCAATTAGTGCAGTCATACAGCCATTTCCATAACTTGCTCAGTCAAGGGAGCGTATATGTTGCTGAACGGTATCAATGTAACACCCACGCCATGTACCAGCAGCTTATGTGGCAAATGCATTGCATATTGGAGAATCACGGTACCATCTTTCCCTTCTCTGACTTCTTCGGGAAACGTTCTTCACCAAACAGGGTATGACTTTGTGACTCTATATGATTAAGAAAACTTGTTGGGCCTCGGGGCCAAAAAAACCGTCCAAAACAAACTTGATGTAACTTGCACTTCACCAAGAAACAATATGATTCTGCCCATTGTCACTGGCGCCCATCTCCCCTATACTACAGCAATGCCTGCATTAACTATGAGTGCCAAATAGTCTAGAAACAAAAAAACGAAAGCACCTGTCATGTTATCTGTATTTGACATCATCTTTGTGAATGAGGTGGGGAGGGGAATCCAGAAATCTCCCCATTGTCGAAATAGCATAGTGACCTTCACATCTATCAATGTGATTGATGATCTTCAACTCCCAAAATATGTACATAAAAATACAAACAAATTGTTCACTTAAAAGTTTTTTAAAAAATCCTCACCCTACCTATTGAAATTCAAATTCATTTGGCTTATGAAAGAGTCCCTTTCGAAACGGATTGCTTCACTTTGGTATAAACATAAGGGTGTTGTATCTGTCCTTGAACTGCAATAATGGAGCCAGAGGACAAATTCTCAAAGGTACAAGCAAAACTAGAAATTAGCAAAAGTATTAAATATATTGAGAAGATCTCCATGCTGAGTACTGAACAACTACAAATGCAAGAAGGCTCTGAATAAACAGGCATGTATGAATGAGACTGAACATTAGAAGGATAAGCATAAGAGAAAAGGATGAAATAACTTGTGTTTTTCACTTTACAACTACTGAAGTATTTCTGAGTTGTGGCGACTGTTTCATTGTGGGGAAATACAGCATAAACGTTCTGGACAGTTGCGCCCAATAAGCAGTAATCTTTTAGGTTATATTAAGACACATGTTGGCCCTATACGTTAAGACTTCCTGTATTACTTGACAAGAGGAAATGTAATTGAGATATTTGCACATGGATAACATGGGCTAAACTCTTGGATTATCGATCTACAGATTCACTCTCCCTCAGATTCATAACATTGATTGCCAAGAAGGTATTTGACACATTTTCATGTCCTTTCAAGTTTTATTTAAAGACTTAGTTGGCTTCTTCTGTGCAGTGAATGGGTTAAGAGGAAAGAATAAATGTAACAGCCTGATTGACCTGCTATGGTTCTTTTTTCCAGTGAAACAGACTTGAATTTTCCTTCATTCATTCCCAATGTGACCAGTTAACAGCCCCTCAGTTCCAGGAAGTAGAAGCCTCTTGAACTGTGCCGACATTGGCTTGGATTTGATTTGATTTATCATTGTCACATGTACCTAAGTACAGTGAAAAGTTTTGTTTTGCATGCAGTACAGGCAGATCATAGCATACAAGAGCATACAAAGCAGAGAATGATTGAACAGAACGAGGCATATGGAGGTACGCCTGTAGAGGAGGTGCACAAAAGCAAGATTACCATTAGATTTGGAATTTGAGAGGTCCATTCAGCAGTCTAATGACAACAGGGAAGAAGCTGCTCGGTACGTATGTTCGAGCTTTTGTACCTTCTGCCTGACAGAAAAGGTTGGAAGAGGTTATAACCGGGGTGGAAGGGGTCTCTGATGGTGTTTCTGTGGCAATGAGAATTGTAGATGGAGCCCATGGATGGGAGTTTGGCTTGTGTGATGGACTGGGCTGTGCACACAACTTTCTTAAGGTCCTGGGCAGAGCAGTTGTCGCACCAAGCTGTGTTGCACCCAGATAGAATGCTTTCTATTTTGCATCTGTAAAGGTTGGTGAGGGTCCATATGGACATGCCGAATTTCCAAACCCCTGAGGAAGGAAAGGCGTTGTTGTGCTTTCTTGACCATTGCATCTACGTGGAAAAACCAGTTATCATCACTCCTAGGAAGTTGATGCTGTCGACTGTGTCCACCTCAGCACCATTGATGTCGATAGGGGCGTGTCCTCCTCCTTTCTTCCTGAAGTCGATGATCAGCTCATTGTTTTGCCTACATTGAGGGAGAGATTGTTATCTGTGCACTGCAATACCTAGCATTCTATCTCTTTCCTGTATTCTGTCTCGTCATTGTTTGAAATCGACCTACCACGGTGGCGTTCAAACAAAAAATAGCCATACAGCCATGAGTCTATGGGGAGTACAGGTGAAGGCTGAGTACGCATCCTCAGTGGATTATCATGGAGGAGGTGTTGTTGCCTATCCTCACTGATCACGGTCTGTGGGTCAGGAAGATGAGGCTCCAGTCACATTTGGCTGAGCCGAGATCTAGGTCTCAGAGTTTGAAGATTAGTTTGGTTGGGATTATAGTGTTGAAGCCAGAATTGTAGTTGATATGTAGAAACCTGATTTACGTATCCTTATTATCCAGATGTTCCAGGGGTGAGTGTAAGTCTCGGGAAATGGTGTCTGCCATGGACCAGTTGTGCCAGTAGGCAAATTGCAAGGGATCAACGCACGCTGGGAGGATAGAGTTGACATGAGCCATGACTGACCTCTCGACTGACCTTACTTCATAATTATGGAGGTCAGAGCCACCGAGCGGTATTTGTTGAAGCATGTTGCATGTGTTTTCTTTGGTACCGCGAAGATGGTGGTCTTCTTGATACTGGTGGGAACTTCAGATTGTAGCAAAGAGAAGTTAAAGATGTCAGTGAATAATCCCGCCAGCTGGTCCACACAGGATCTGTGCCTACATCAGAATCTTTGCCTCTAGCCATTAGCAACACCAGATGAGTATCCTTCCTGTGTAAGCTGAAGCAGTGCCTTCTTCTATCGCATTCAGCAATGGGAGGCATCATGCTATCTTTTCAATCCTGCCAAACTAACGTCTTCCTATTTTGACTCTGTTTTCTCCCTTCATTCAGTCTCTTCCAACGTACATCCATGATTCTTCTGACACTTTACATCAGTTCCACACTTTCCAGTTCTCTGGTCCTAGCCACCTCTTCTTTGCCATGGATGTATAATCCCTTTGCACTCCCATCCACCCCCCCATCTGGGTGCACTGAAGGGTCTCCACTTATTCATTGAGAAGAGGCCCACACAGTCTCTATCCACTACCACACTCATTTCATTTGGCCAAAAATGTTCTCACTTTGAATAACTTTTTCTTTAATTCACCTCATTTTCTCCAAGTCAAAGTATGGTCATGAGTTCCTGCATAGATCCCAGCTATGCCTGTCCCTTTGTGGGGTATTTGGAATATTCTTTGTACCAGTTCTACTCAGGATCTCACCTCCAGCTCTTTCTCCAATACATCATACAGGTGCTGCTCCCTGATCTTGATGGAATTGGAGATTGGAATCAGTTTTACTTCCAATTCCCATCCTTCTCTCAACTTCACTTGATCCATCTCTGACACTTCCCTTCCCTCCTTGACCTCACTGTTTCCATTTCCCAGGGTATGCTGTTCACTAATATCCATCACAAGCTCATCGACTCCCATAGTTACCTCGATTACACCTCAACACAATTTGCTTCCTGTGGGGAGTCCATTCCATCCTCCCAGTTTCTCTGTCTGCATCGCAGCTGTTCTGATGATGTCACCTTCCACCGGGCCTACCTCCAACAGCACCTCCCTTTTTCCTCAACCAAGGACTGAGCTGCTCTCCAGACGGTCGGTGCAAACTCAATGGGCTGAATGGCCTCTTTCTGCTCTGTAGGAATTCAACAATTCTATGATTCCCTTCCACTATGACCAACAGGGCTTTTGGCCACGTATAACCCATCTCCTGCATGTCGGCCCTCACTCCTTCCCTGAATAATGATAAAGTTCCACTTGTCCATACTTTCCATTCCATTAGCCTCTGCTTTCAAAGGATCATGTCCCACCATTTATGTCAATTCCAGCAGGATACCACCACAAAACAGCTTTCCCTTCCCTCCACTGTCAGGATAATGTAGGGATCGTTTCCCCCATGATGCTCAAGTCCACTCCTTCATCACTTCTAGCATTTGCTTGCTCTTCCATGGTAACACTTGCCTACCTCCAGTCCATCTGTCAGAATGACCCTGACCTTCCAGTTGCTTGCCATTTCAATAAACCACCATAAGCCCATGCTAACATCTCTCTCCTAGGCCTGGTGCAAAGTTCCAATGAAACACAGGACAGGGTCAAGAGACAACATCCCATTTTCCACTTAGGCACTTTTCAGGCTTTGAGGTTTCAACACTCCACAACTTCAGAAACTGACCACATTGTATTTGCTCTACCTTTTTCTTACATTCTCTCACCCCTCCTCCTCACGGCCTTGTCCTGTTTGCGACTTGTTTACATGGCTCTCAATAGAGAGGACCCACTCTCTCCTTTTACACTTTAGTTTACAATTTAATTTTTGATCTCATTTCTCTTGCATCGCCATTAACAGCACTTTGTCTTTTGCATTGGGCGTCTATACCATCTGCCTTCTTGTTCCTCCTCCGCCTCTGTCAACGGTACACAAAAAAAACCTCCTAACACTTTCCGGTTCTCAAGAAGAGTCTTACCAGACCCTGCCAGATGACTCCAGACTTGCTGAGTTTCTCCAGCATTTTGTGTTTTTGAATCACACCCTTGCTGTTCTCTGGAGAATCACTCTTGCTGTTCTGTTCAACTGTGCAATCTGTGTGACAATGGGATCAGTTTGGACTTTGTGAATGTTGAGCCAGTGACAATGAAAAAGCCGGAGTTTAGAGCAGGAGACT
Source organism: Ginglymostoma cirratum (assembly GCA_024137785.1). Lineage (NCBI taxonomy): Eukaryota > Metazoa > Chordata > Chondrichthyes > Orectolobiformes > Ginglymostomatidae > Ginglymostoma > Ginglymostoma cirratum. The sequence goes on along the minus strand of JAHRHZ010000093.1, from coordinate 757,789 downwards.
GTGTGATTTGGAGGGAGCTGTTCGCATTCGCTGACTTGTCTTGTCATTCTTGATTGTAGAAATCACAGAGGAGGGAGGCACTGTAAAAGTAAAAACCAAAAGAACTGCGGATGCCGTGAATCAGGAACAAAAACAAATTTGCTGGAAAAGCGCAGCAGGTCTGGCAGCATCTGTGGAGGAGAAAACAGAGTTAACGTTTCGGGTCCGGTGACCCTTCCTCAGAACGGTAAAAGTAACGTTGTGAATTTACTACACTTGGAATGCTGTTTGTTTCCATTCTACAAAAAACATACAGAGTGACTGTAAGATAGAAAAATGTACGAAGGTGACACTAGAACTGCAAAACATACAACTATTAACACACAATGAACAGGTTGGAGGTCTTCCCCCTAGAAAACACAGGGTGCTAGGGATCTTGACGATTATGCAAGGATCTGATAGGGCAGGTATGGAGAACATGTTCCCACTTGAAGAACTATGAGCCAGTTAGTCATTAATAAATAACAACTCAGGAAAAATATTTTTGCCTAGGGCGTTATTCGAATGTGAAACTCACTACCTCAAGCATTAGTTGAAACAGTTGAGAGAAGAGAAGGTAACTACTTCGAGAAAGGAATAGTTACCAATATGATTGGAGAAGGTTCATTTAGGAACAATTCTTAAGTGAACAGCTCCAACCTGAATATTGAATTGTTGAGGGTTATGGAGGCTACAGCAGTCTTCCTGGTGAGGTTTCAGTGTTCCATCACCCTCCTGACTTGCGGCTTGTAGAAGGTGTGGAGCCTTTAAGGATAGATCAGGAGATAAGCACGTTCCCTCACATTTCCCAATCAATGTCCTACTTTTGATACATGCTGATTGAGGAATAATAACTATCCAGGCAATTGATAGAACTCCTTACTTCTCAAGTCTGGGGTGAAATCCAGCTGGACAAACCCTTTGATGAGGTGCAACATTGATATCGATAACCATATTGTCCAGTAGATATGTAGATATGTAAAAATTAGGTATATGCAGATGACAATGTAATTAAAAAGGTAACCCTGATCTGATCTTTTTCATAGACTTTAGGAAGTGAAAGAAACTTATGCCTGACAAGAAATCAAAACAGAGGCAGAGGGAAACAGAAAGTAAGGCGACGAAAAGAGTGAGACAACCAGAGATTCAAACATACAGTGCATGAAGGAACCAAAGACAGCAAGATAATTTGTTACACAGCCAAACAAAAAGCACAGGGAAAAAGACACTGCTAAAGAAAAAGAAGCAAAATGTACAAAAAGAGAGAGGTACATGTACTGCAATGTTAACCACCATCAGCTTGTGGTTCCGTAGTCTGCTGCTATGTTCCTCTTTCCTTGAGTAGATTTAAGGGCCTGCTTGGTTTACAGCGGTAGATGGAATCCACTAGTGATTCTTAATGAGATGAAGTCTGAAGCTGCAGTCTGTTGCATGATAACAATCAGGGACACGTTACATTATTGCCAAGATCATTTGGAGTCCTGTGCAAATAGGATTCCACCAACAAGATCCAAAGATTTCCCACCTTTAACCACCTAAGGCATTGTGTCATCATCAGACTGTATGGGATATAACACTGTCTCCAATATTAACCCTTATAGAACTATGTCATTTAAATGGCATCAGGATGGGTACATGCATAGGAAGGGTTTAGAAAGATATGGGCCTTATGCTGGCAAATGGGATTAGATTAATTTAGGACGTCTGGTCAGCATGGACAAGTTGGGGTGAAGGCTCTGTTTCCATGCTGTACATCTCAATGGCTCTATGACTATATAACCTTATACAAGACACACACACGCAATACATAGTGCATGAAAAGTTGTTCACTGAGAGTATCGTACTTACTCCTGAAACCAGCCAGCATGAGTGTTACAAAAATCACAGTGATGTGGACAAGTTCACAAATTTAGCCAGGGCATCCAAAATAACAAGAGAAGGAGAAAACGTCCAAAGAGAATTCTGTTCAGTGATTACGAAGACATATTGAGGACAGGACTGTTGAGTGGTGGAGGTAAACCTTTCAAACTTGTAAATTACTGTACAAGAGACATCGGCTCAATTTAAACCTGAGATATTAACCCACAGGAATGAGATTTTAAGCCTACAATTGGAAACAGGTTATTAAACAACTATTTATGGTAACATAAAAACCAAAAGAACTGCAAATGTTTTAAATCAGGAACAAAAACAAAGTTGCTGCAAAAGCTCAGCAGGTCTGGCAGCATCTGTGAAGGAAAAAACAGAG
>JAHRHZ010000093.1:719187-743536 GCA_024137785.1 Ginglymostoma cirratum | reverse complement strand
GTGTGTGTGTGTGTGTGTGTGTGTGTGTGTGTGTGTGTGTGTGTGTGACCACATTCCACCATTTTCCCTTAAATAGTTGACAGCAGTTCTTTCTCTAATCTTGTCTCCATGTGCAATTGGTTTGTGAAGCAATTGACAAATTGACTGAGGTGGGGGAAAGGCAGAGGGGAGTGGCTGCTGTATCAGTGAGATCATGCTCATGTTGTCAAGAGCACTTGATGACAATGTCTTGTCATCAATTTATATTTCCACACACCAAATAATGTTCAGGCCAAGCCCAAAAGCAAAGCTTCTTGAAACTCTTACGATTAGCATTTCCAGTGAATCCCAACTGCCGAAACAATGTTGACGAAAAGCAACTTGTCTTTGTGTTCATTCGTTTACTCATTTCCATCTGAAGTGAAAGATGTGGAAAGTATTATTAAAGAAACCCTAACCCTCCTGGTAACTTAATTAACCGAATTCTTCTTCAATAAAAAGCTACTTCCTGTCTTTTTGTTGAAATTGAAATCTGGCCACAGGAAGGGTGAGTGGTTCTCTACAACAATAAGTTTCATTTTTATAGAACCTCTAACACTGTGGTGCAAGTGTTAATCTTGGTTCAATGGTATCATTCTGACATTTGAGACAGACAATCCTGAGTTCAAATTCCACTCTAGAGATGTAACCATGTTATATAAACTCTATCTATGAGACTAAAACCAAGTTTATTCAGTTTATCTTCATAATTGAGCTTCTCATAGCCAGTCTAATTCTGATAAGTTTGGGCTCTGTCAGCTCTGATATCAGTAACATGCTTCCTGATATGCCATTCCTTTAGAATTGGATGCAGTGTTCCAAACCGGGTCTGAGCATGACTATCTGCAACTGGAATATTATTTCTTCCCTTTGTGAGCAGCAATTGTGTTCAATGGCTCATCTGAAAAACGCTGAAGCTTTAAGTTGTACTAAATTTGGGAACTTGAACCTGTAACTTTCTAAAACGAAAGCAGAAATTCCTGAAAAAGCTCAGCAGGTCTGGTAGCACTGGTGAAGATAAATCAGAGCTAACAGTTCAGGTCTAGTGACCCTTCCTCAGAACTTTCTAACTGTAACTTTCTAACTTGGAGACAAGACTCACCGAGACACTACGAGCAACTAGAGATAGTGAGAACTGCAGATGCTGGAGTCAGAGACAACACAGTGTGGAGCTGGAGGAACACAGCAGGCCAGGTAGCATCAGAGGAGCAGAAAAGTTGACGTTTTGGGTTGGGACCCTTTTCAGAAACAAATAGCACTAGTCAGTGTGACAAGTAGCAAGTAACATTCACGCCACATAAATGCTACTCTACGACCAATAAAAGACAATCTAGCCCCTTGACATTCAATGGTGCTACCAGACTGAATTCCCCACTATCAACATCCTGGGGGTTATCATTGAGCAGAAACTCAACTGGATGCACCACATAAACACAATGGCTACAAGAGCAGTTCAGAGCCTAGGAATACTGCAGCGAGTAACTCACCTCCTGAAAGCTTGCCTACCATCTACAAGGCACAAGTCAAGAGTATGATGCAATACTCCCCGCTTGCTTCGATGGGTGCAGTTCCAACAACAGTCAAGAAGCTTGACACTATCCAGGACAAAGCAGCCTGCTTAATTGGCACTACATCCACAAACATCCACTCCCTCCACCACCGATGCTCAGTAGCATCAGTGTGTGCTACCTACAAGATGCACTTCAGGAATTCACTAAAGAACCTCAGTCAGCGCCTTCTAAACTCACAACCACTTCCATCTAGAAGGACACCACCAACTGCAAGTTCTCCTCCAAACTACACACCATCCTGACTTGGAAATATATTGCCGTTCCCTCATTGTCGCAGGGTCAAAATCTTGGCATTCACTCCCTAATGGTCAACTCATAGCATACGGACTGCAGCGGTTCAAGAAGGCAGCTCACTACCACCTTCTCAAGAGCGAGTAGCAACGGGTAATAAATGCTGGGCCCAGCCAGCGACACCCACATCCCACAAATGAATTTTTAAAAAATGGGGCACAATCAACTAGGGAAGTAAAAGAAACTTTTGATCTAAAGTGGCTATGGGAATTATGCTGGAAATTGTGCGACTGAAGTGAATGAGCAGTCCATTTGGTTAGGCAATCAGCAATAAAAGACTGCATGAACACATCATGTGGCTGCTTGCTCATTCCAACTCACCACCTCAGCTATACTTTGAGTTAAAATCTGTCTAGTCTCCTCACCATAATGACGGTGCTGAATTAATAACTATGGTTGAATCTAACAACGATAACAAATGTGAAGATCTTAGATTTCTGACCTAGCAGCTTGTTTAAAAAAAATGTCATTTTGACAATCAATAAAGCCCATTGACTTGCTGCCAAAATTCAAACAATACACATTTCAGGTTCCTTCCAATGGTGATTCTAATGAAAAAGAGACTGAAATTATGCAAATTGAGCAGTTTTGCGGGACTTGAAACTTGTTAATGAACCTAGTCTTGTTCATTCCATCATCACTACTGAGAAGAAAATAAAATACAAAGGGAAGAGAAAAAGCACCAAGGGAGAAAATAAAATAAAGAGAGACAAATGGAAAATGTATGCAAATGATTTGGAAATGTGTTGAAATGCTGAAAGATGACTGTAATCGGGTCATGTTCTTTTTCATTCATCCCTGGGATGTAGGCGAGGTTAGCTAGACCAGAATGTATTACCTATACCCCATTGTTCTGGAGCAGTTGTTGGTGAGCCAACACTCCATGTAGTGTGGGTTCACTCAGTGCTGACATGAGAGGTTTCCTGCATTCGACCAGTGACACTGAAGGACCAACACTATATTCCCAAGTCAGGATGGTAAGTGTTTTGGAGGAGAAATTGCAGGTAGTAGACTTCAAATGTATCAGTTCTTGCCCTTCAGGTAATAGTGGTCTAGAAAAACAACTAGGTTCAGAAGGTGCTGTCTAAGGAGCCTTGGTGAGTTGTTGCAGTGCATTGTGCACTGTGCGTCAGTTCTGGAGGGATTGAATATTGAAGGTGTTAGATGGTATGACAGTCATGTAGACTGATTTGCCTTGGATGATGGTGAGTATCTTCAGCGTTGTGAGAGCTGTATCCATCCAGACAAGTGAAGAATGTTCCATCACGTTCCTGACTTGCGCCTTGTAAATGATTGACAGGCTTTGAGTTGAGTTATTCGCCACAGAGTTCTTAGTCTCTAGACCTGTTTTTTTAGCCACTGTATTTATATGGCTAGTTTAGTTTGTAGTCAATGGTAACGCCAGGGTATTGATAATGATGGATACAATGATGTGAATGCCATTGAATGCATTGAGGGGTAAAGGTTAGATTTTCTCTTGTTGGAGACAGTTATTGCCTGGTACTTGAGTGGCACAAATGTTACTTGTCACTAATCATCTCAAGCCTCGATATAGCCTAGGTTCCCCCACTTTACTAGCTAATTCATGACTTAAAATTGGTTTGTCTCCCCTATCTATATATATGGTAGCCATTCAGCACACATGATTCAGCCCTGGTGAAAGGTCATTGCTCGCTGAGTTAGAAGACCATAGAATCAAAGAGTATTTCAGCATCTGAGAGACCTTTTGTCCCGTCATGTCTATGTCAATCATCAAGCACCTATCTAATCCCATTTCCCAGCACCTAGCCCAAAGTCTTGTATGCTATGGTTTTTCAAACATTCATCTAGCTACTTCTTAAATAGTTAAGGAAGGCCTTAGGTGAAGAATGACATCGATGGACTAACCAGATGAACCAAACAGTGACAGATGGAGTTTAATCCTGATAAGTGTGAGGTGATGCACTCTGGTAAGACTAACAAGGCAAGGAAGTACACAATAAATGGTAGGATCAAAAACAAATTTCTGCTTTTGTTTCAGATTTTCAGCATCCATAGTTCTTTTAGGTTTTTTTGTCAAATGAAAGATAGGAACCTGGATATTACTAAGAATCAGGATCCTTGGCATGCATGTTCATAGACCTTTGAAGGCAACAGGGCAGGTGTATAGGGTCATTAAGAAGGCATAGTTAAGGTATTGAATACAAGAGCTTAGAGGTTATTGAAGATTGTAAAGGATGTTAGTTAGGCCACAGCTGAAGTACTCTGTGCAGTTCTGGTTGATATACTATAGGAATCGTGTGATTGCACTGCAAAGGGTACAGAGATTCACCAAGACATTGCCCAGCCTGGAGCTATTTGGCAATGAAGAAAGACCAGATAGACTGGGGTCGTTTTTCTTGGAAAATAGAAGACTGAGGCAGGCACTGATTGGTGTCTGTAAAAGTATAAGGGGCACAGGGACATGGTAGGTTAGAAGGAGCATTTCCTCTTCATGAAGAAATAAACAACTAGGCAGCCAATTAAATTGTCAACTCTAAAATCTCTGACCAGTCCTTTTGTTGGAAAGTCCATCCTTAAAGATCCCCTGTTTAGTACTGACATTGACATCCCTGAACTGAAGGTAGAATTCTTCCCCTTCACTCTTTTCCTTCACTAAAGTGGCTGCCGGACCTGAGTACTTCAGCATCTTCAGTTTCTATTTCATCTTGTATTGATGTTTGTTGTCTGTTTGCTTACATCTAAGCCAGAATTTGCTGTGTGTATCACAAGGTCTACTTTAGATCAAAGGTTGACCTGATTGATGGCACAGACCTTCTAGCTTAGCTATAGCTGAAAGAATACTGGTGAGAAGATGATGACCTCTTAATCCAGAGACCCAAGTAATATCCCAGGGCCTGGATTCAAATCCTGCCATGGCAGACGGTGCCATTTGAATTCAAAGAAAATCTGGCGTTAGGAGTCTGAAGATAACCATGAATCCACTGCTGATTTTTGGGGAAAACCCCATCTGGTTCGCTAATGTCCTTTGGGGAAGGAAAAGTCCTGGTCTGGACTACACATGACTCCAGATCCACACCAGCATGGTTGACTCTTAACTACCCTCTGGGCAATTAGGGACAGGCAATAAATGCTGGCCTGGCCAGTGACACCCTCAATCCAAGAATGAAAAGAAAGTTTTACTCTAGATTAGAAAATTGTGGGTTAGTTCCTAACCTCGTTTGCATGGACCCTTCGTTTGCTTTTCCTTCAGCTACATACCCATCAGAGTCAGAGAGCTACAGAGAGCTCCAGCACAGGAAAAGGACCTATGGCCCATCAAGTCTGCGCAGGTCAAGCACTTAATTATTTTAATCTCATTTGTGACTATTTGGCACATAACCTTCAATGCTTCAGCATAACAATGTTTGATCTAGTCACTGTTCAACCAAAAGCCAGTTATTGACATTGGGGAATGACTTAAAAAGCAATGCAGCGTACTTGCACAGGAAATGACACTTCAGCGACAACCCGTTTGTTCGCAGACTACCCGGTGTCGTTCATTAAGAGCGATAGTCCATCATTTAAATATGCAAATATGCTGCATTGCTTTCTAAGTCATTTCAAAATGTCAATAATTGGCCTTTGACTGACTAAATTAGCTACATACAGACTAATTGTCAGACAAAGAAAATGACAATTACTGCATTAGCCAGAAATTAGGAGAAATAAATGGTAATGATCTGAGTTCCCATGACGACTATCAGCTCCTAATAAGTGGCCCTGATGAAATGATTGCACTTGGGAACATTGGGTGGAGATAGGAATGGACTCCACTCTGATATTGTACCTATGAAAAGGGCATTAAACACATAATTGATGATTTGGGCCATGAAACAAGTGACTTCTTCTGAACTGATATTCAGAAATCAGAACTGATTACGATTCTTCGCTTCCGGAGAAGGGTCTTTGGACCTGAAATGTTAACTCTGTTCCTCTCTCCATGGATGCTGCCAGACCTGTTGAGTTTTTCCTGCAATTTCTGTTGTCATTTCGGATTTCCAGCATCTGCAGTTCTTTCTTTTATTTTGTTTTATGAAATTATGCTGGTTAGTTATAATTCATCGGATAACCTTTCCACTGTTCTCCACCTCAGAACAGGTAATGGGAAATAGAGGGGGGCCGGGGGAATAAAATCACAGAACCAAAGGAGGTACACAGTGGGAAATATCGCCTCTTGTGGGAGTTAAAGAAACTCTAAGAGAAGCTTCTGTCGCAGTTACAACATAATCTGTACAACGACCATTGTACAGTTGGTTTTCACTATAATTAGTGCTGCTATGTGTTAAACAGCAGCCCGAAAGATAATCTACAGTCAAATAAATGCAAATAGGCTTTTATACAGTTACCACTCAAAGAAAAGGAAAACAAAAGGAGCTTTGTCAAGAAAAAAAATAATTAGCCTCACACTCCCCGTGAAGACTTGGCCAGCTTCCTGTCACCTACCACATATTGGAGCTGCTGGCAGATTCAGAACTGCCAAATACATTCAAAAATCATTTCAAACTGATGTTAAAAAGATTTGTTTCTCTGTAAGCCATCAAAGTGCATGTTAGTTTCTTTGCTCGTCTCTGACTGTAATATGAGTCTATATGAAATCATAGACTGCAAATTTGCATAATTCTTCCACAGCTGCAGATTTTAAGCTTTTGATTCTAATTTTTGAATGAAATTGGAAGCTTATAGAAAGATTGATACAAACAGTGGTGTTGGAGACGCACTCAAAACTCCATGGATAAGCAACAATTTTTCACTAAGTCTCCTTACCTGAAATTATCTGTCCTTGTTGAGGGACTGTTTCACCAGCTCTCCAGTATCCTCGGTGAACTGATTACTTTTCATATGTTAATCTGGAGTGCGTGTATGTCTATGGAAGCATACCACAACCAAGACTGGTCTTGTCCTCATTTGATTCCTTCGTGTAAATAATTCTTTGAAATTTCGGACAGCCTTTGGATCTTACTAATCTACGGTAAGGTCAATTCAAATCAGGACATAATTCAGAATGGCATGCTTTAATCCAGTGAGTAGGCAATGCAGAAAAACCAACTGAATTGATTGCAAAACAGTTTAGGTTAATGGCCATGTCCCTGATGATGTTAATTCACCTCACACACCTTAGTTTTGATAACTTTCCCGCCTCTCCTATTTGCCTGAGTCAGCACGACCTATTTAAAATGAGAAAGGATCAATCAGAAAGATGGGATAACAAGGTGTAGAGCTGGATGAACACAGCAGGCCAAGCAGCATCAGAGGAGCAGGAAGGCTGACGTTTCGGTCCTAGACCCTTCTTCAGAAAAAAAAGTTCCATTTTCAAACAACTCTGGTCCTTGGATGACTGGTGTACCTGTATTCCAACTGGGCTCAATGGGCAATAACCAGAACCAAGGCTCGCACTGGCTATACAGCCTTTTGCTGCCCAATATTAAGATCGCCATCAGTTCTACCCCCTTCATTTCTGAGCAAGGGTCACCGGACCTGAAATGTTAACTCTCTTTTTGCCTTCACAGATGCCGCCAGACCTGCTGAGCTTTTCCAGCAACTTTGTTTTTGTTCCTGATTTACAACATCCTTTCGGTTTTTATTAAGATCCCCATGTTTAGACTAAAACTTAGCCCTAAAAACCCTGGACTGGTGTTTCTTCGCACTACACTGTATGTATTAATTCCTTTATCATTGAGCCTACCCCCTTCAACAGCACTGATTTAGCTCATGTTTCTAATATCTCTAAATATTACTGAAAAACACTGTCAATGAATCATTTTATGAACTTGGTGTTCCATTTTTGTAATTCTTGATTCGATCACTCCAATCCAGAACAACAAAAAAAGGTCATTATTTAATGTGCTGTTTCAGAGGTAACGTTTTCTGAAAAATGAGTGTTTCATTCTCAAAATATGAATAAGCATTATTGACTCCTGTGGTGCAGTGGTAGTGTCCCTACCTGTGGACTAAAAGACCTGGGCTCAAGTCCCACCTGCCCCAAAGGTGTGAGATGACATCTCTGAACAGGTTGATTAGGAAAAAATGCAGTCAGGCAGGGTCCTGCTGGATTTGAGGTAGCGGATTGGGTTGAGTGAGATTGGAACTTAAGTGTCTGTGGTTGTTTATAGAGTCCAGTTGTGAAGTCAAGCAGGACCATAAACATTTAAGGCATTATTGATGATTGACCAACAAGTCAGAATTATTACTGGGATCCATCAGGAGGAAATCAGATTCCTCTCATTCGGATCCTGCAGACCAAAATCCCAGTGGCCAAGCAGTCCCAGCTGAAGTAACTGGCATGCTTTCCAGCTTCCTTTATTTGATGTGATTTAGTGTAGTCACGTGTACCTAAGTGCAGTGAAAAGCTTTGTTTGCCAGCAGTACAGGATCATAGTAAGCAAGGACGTAGGGTGCTTAGACAGAGTGCGGCATACAGGTTACACTGCACAGGAGGTGCACAAAGCAAGATCAACATTATTTGAAGTTAGAGAGTCCATTCATCAGTCTAAGAGCAGCAGGGAAGAAGTTATTCTTGACCTTTTAGGTTTTGTTGTTTCAAATCTCAAAAGTATCCAATTGATGGTATGGTGGTCCAATGGTTAGCACAGCTGCCTCACAGCTCCCGAGAGCCAGGTTCAATTCCACCCTTGCGTGACTGTTCATGTGGAGTTTATACATTCTCCCTGTGTCTGCTCAGGTTTCTTCCCACAGTCCAAAGATATGTGGGTTAGGTGGAGTAGCTATGGGAAATACAGGATTACAGGGATGAGTTGAAGGGCCAAATGGCCTTCTTCCACAGGAGGGGATTCTATAAGCTTTAGGTTCTCAAAGTCTGTCTTTTAATTACAATCTCTAGCCTTAAATAGGTGGAATGCTACTCGCTGTTAGAAAAAGTAGTGTTGACTCTGGATCTGAGAATTCAGAAACTCTAGCTATATGTTTGGGAATTCAAACATTCCCCAGTTTTGGATATATCAAAGGATTTAATTTAATCAGTCACTTTTTAATGATTTGAAAACTTTGTCGCTGATTATTTGATTGAGAATACTTGCCCATGATCGACACAGATAGGACCAGACATAATCCCAGGTAACCCTTTCTTTAAACTGATTTGCTCTGCCAATTTTAACTTTTTGTTTTTTTAACATTTCTCTATCAGGGCAATTCCCCAGTTGGTAGGCAGGCAGATTATTCCCAATCTTAATTCCAACGTTGTTATATTAGAGAGATATTTTCTGATTTGGTTCTTGAAATTATTACCTCATCATTGTTGTCTACATCCTACACAAATTGTCCTCCACACATATTTGGTTAATCACTTGACTGCCTAAGAAGAGAATAAGGCAAGACAATAAGGCATAGGCTTACCAAGGATTCTCCTTGGTAGTGCGTCTAAGTCTCTTGAAGAAGTATATAATTGGTTACACCATCTCTGCAAAGAGATGTCCCAGCAGAGGATTCTAAATGGCCTCTTTATGAAGGAGGTAACGGCCTAGAGATATTATTGCTGGACTGCTTAAAGATAATTTTCTGGAGATTCAAATTTGAATCAAATTTGAATCCCACCATGGTGGAATTTGAATTCAATGAATATCTGGAATTAAGAGCCTAATGATGACCGTGAATCTATTGTCGATTGTCAAAAATAACCACCTGGTTCACCATCATCCGGTAGGGAAGGAAACTGCCATCTTTATCTGGTCTGGCCTACATGTGACTCCAGACACATGGCAATGTGGTTGACTCTTAACTGCCCTCTGGGCAATGAGGGATGGGTAGTAAATGTTGTGTAGCCAGAGACGCCCCCATCCCATGAATGAATAAAGGAAAAAAAAGGTAAGATATATGGCCTCCCAATCAGAGATCGTTTAAAAGGGGATAGAGTTGATCGAGTTCATGGCTTAGTGAGCAATAACTAAACATAAATAAATCATGGAGGACTTGAAGTCTATTTTGCTGTGAGTAATCTGTATGCCCTGTATTTTGTCACCCTAGTTTCATACCTTTGTCTATCAAAAATCTCTTGATCTCTGTCCGTAGCCTAGCTTCAACAGTTTCTTTTTTTGAGGGAGAGAGTCCCAGGTTGCCATTAGCTTCTATGTCATTATCTTCAGTCTGAACTAAAAGTCGGTTTCCTAGCCATTGACTCAGTTCATTTTTTCTGGTCATGGTCAGAGATGGAACAGACAGTATGCAACATTGGTGTCCAATATTACCCTGAATAAATTTCTGATCACATGACTGTCTCACCAAGATGTTCAACTTCCATACTGTCTGTCTTTGCCTCTACCTCAGTTCAATCAACACACATTCATTACCTGTAGACTTTACCATTCCAATTCTGTTCTGGAATGTCCTCTAGTTTCCAGCCTCTATAAAGCTTAACTCATCTGGAAACACCATTGCCCATTTCTTATGAGCACCGACTGCCTTTCACCATCGAGCCAGTCCTCAAAAAACCTCTGAAGGCTCCCCATCTAGTAATGCCTTGCATGCTAAATTTCATCCTTGAACTCAAATCACTCTATAGCCCCACCCAGTACTGAATATAGTACTTCCAGATACAATATTTCTAGATGGGGCTTGGCCAAAACTTTGTACAAGTATAACAAAACTTCAATCCCTTTGTATAGTTGCTTTGGATAAAGGCCAGCACTCTGCTAATCTTTTCAAATGAGTAAGTCATCAGAGTTGTATACTTTATTAAGGAAGGCCACTTAATACTCGGAAGGTCCACGCAGAAATTATGCTTTGCTGGCCTGAGAACCACAATTTTGTTTAAATAATCTGAAAGGCTGGTTTGTGAGAGATAACACAATTGACACAATGATTCATTAATCTCAATCATTCTCCATCCAGGCTAATCCACTTCCTTCAATTGCTTTCAACTTTCACCTGCTGTGTTTCCATTTTCATGAACAAATTGACCCTGGTGTTGTCAAAGCAACAACAGATACTTTTTGAATGCGTAGGTATTGCAGGGCAGAATTCATCAGAATCTGAAAGGTGCAAATTGAACAGATTATTTTCATTCTGGTACAATTCATTATTTTCATGCTGGAAGAACTCATTCATCACAGCAACCTCCAATGGTTACTATACAGGTTAATATTCCTACAGTTCCACGTGCTATAAAATTGGCCTTACTGTAAACCTCCTCACTAGGGTCCGAGATATTTGTCCAACATGTCAACTTGACATTGCAATAGGGCACTTTAAAGCATTCTTGCAGGATAATAGCTAGGTTTCTCTCTGCGTATCACACAAATACACCGACAGTCCAAAGACCGTCAGTTAAGTGTATCACAAAGGTAGCAGCAGAGTAAGATGCTCCAGCTGGAGCTCCTCTGTTCATCAGTTCCTTTTCCTTTTTCTTCCTTTTTGCCTCTTTGCTGCAGTTTCTTTTCCCCCTTTCCTTCTAACTTCAGAAACAACCCCACCTGGAGGGAATGGAGAACACAGAGTCAGAGACCAGGCTAGTGTGGGAGATGATTCAGAGACCAGGCCAGTGCAAGAAGCGAGTTAGAGACCAGGCTGGGAGTGGAGTGAGAATGGGCCGAGTCCAGGATGTGAGTTGTGGCTGAAGCCTGGAACAGGAGCAGGGAGAGCGTGGGCCAGAGCCTGGAGTGGGAGGAGAGCAAGCCCAGGCCAGCTGGGAGAATGAGTCCGGGAGGTGAATCCTGGACAGAGGCCAGAGTGTGGAGGGATCAAGGCCTCGTGCTCTGGAGCTGGACGGGCACAGACTCAGAGGAAAAGGACAACAACTTGAGTACAGTAGATGTTGGTATGTTCGCTGAGCTGGGAAGTTGTTTTAGCAGACGTTTTGTCCCCTTACTAAGTGACATCCTCAGTGCTGTGGAACGTCCTGTGAAGTGCTGCTGTCTTGTGCTGGTTTGAATTTATATGGTCTAGTTTTTTGCTACTTTCAGTAGGTGCCAATTCCCAGTTGTGCATTGTATCGGGTGTAATTTAATGTGTTTGTTGATGGAGTCTGCTGATAAATGCCAAGCCTCCAAGGATTCCCTGGCTGTCCTCTGTTTGGCTTGGCCTATGATAGTCGTGTTGTTTCCAGTTTTCACAGGCGGTTCCACAGCACTGAGGATGTCTCCTAGTCAAAGGATAAAACATTTGCTATCAAACCTCCCAGCTTGGCGAACGCACCACCATCTACAACCAGTATCCGAGCTACAAATCTTCACCGAAACCCTGAAATTGAGTATCTTAAAGATACTTTGTATTATCATTCTGGACTTTTTAATCTCTGTATTCCCATGCTAGTCTATTTTTTTTCACTATTTCAATTCTGTGGCAACAATTAAAGTATCTGATGTTACAAACCTTTCATTGTATTCATGCGAGTACACGTGACAATAAAAGCTATTCTTCCTCATCCTGCGAAGTCTATGTCAGATAATCCTGGGAGGATAAGGTACCTCAAAAGTTGGAGAGACAAATGAAGCTAGCTGTTTCACACTGTTGCTGTGCAGTCATGACTCAAGTGATGTCCACCACTAACAGGATATTAATTTCAACTCAACAAAATAGCTGACACCCATTGTCAGGCTCATTTTTCAGGACAATGCCCTGACAAATTGGAGATAACGTGCCTAGTTTGAAGTTGAACAGAACTGGCTGTTAACTGTCAATCAGCATTATTGGGTACATTCTCCATTGCCCTAACCCTCACCACTCGGGGTGCACTTGCTACAAGATTGGCATTTGTCACTCATGCAGCATAAAAGCGTTCACCCCGAGAAGTTTTATTCCTGCCAAATATTCTCAGGAGAGCAAGACAAAACTCAAATTGTGATTGATGGGAAAGCCCAGCAGGTCTGGCAGCACCTGTGAAGAGAAATCAGAGTTAACGTTTCGGGCCCAGTTTTTATTTCTGATTCACAGCATCTGCAGTTCTTTTGATTGTTATTTGACAAATTGTGATTTTTGCAACAATACTCAAGAATTCATACAAGTTACCCTCTCAAAAGTGAATCTTTTGGCTACCAGTTCACTTGTTTTCAGCACTGCAATTAAAGCAAACAAAAGATTCTAGAGGTCTGACAGCTCTGATTTGTGTTTTTGTTCCAAATAAACATTCTCTCCCTGTACTTTGTCTAACCCTGTTGACACACCATTCTGTTCCTTTCTCCCTCATGCACTTATCTAGCTTTTCCTCTCTCACTCGCACACATTGTGTCATAGAACACCAGGATGCAAGCTTAGTTCCAATGTTCCAAGCTCAAATGGTTCCCAGAGATACTGTGCCACTGAAAGGAGATAGCATGGAGTGTATAAGATTTAACCTGGCAATAGTTTTGCATGGGGCTGATGAGGCCTAGGGCAGCCTATTATTGGCCACTTCCTGTCTACCTCATGGACTCATGTGCCTTCGATTTGGTCAGCGGGAAATGAAAGCCATTTCTCTGGCCTGGGTATTCTGTTGCGAGGAGGCAACTTCACCATTTCCGAGGTTAAGGAGGTAGTGAGTCGACACCTCCTTAAAGCATACTTTCCGTACAGAAATACTCTGCTGTGGTTAATTAATGCGTGTGCCCCGGTGGCACAGAGTGAGCAGCTGGCCATCTTGCAGCAGCTCCCACTGCTGCAAGAGACGTCATTCCAGCCACAGACTTCAACTACATCGTCAATGTGGATGGAGCTGACAGTTAGCTGGGCTCCATGCCCAAATTCCTGGTGAATACGTTTAAAGTCGTCAAGCTGCACGCTGTTTTTAGCAGCCCTGCAAATGGAACGCGGTGTAGGTGCACCTGGCTGCGCCCAGGGAGGTCTACCCACTCAAGGATAGATTTTCTGTTTGCCTCCTGCGCATTCTCAGTCAGATCCACTGACGTCAAGCTGTTCTTCTTCTCTGATCACTGCCTCCTACTGGCTGACTGTTCTTCTCTGACCACTGCCTCCTGCTGGCTGACTCTCTCACACAGGACAACCAGTGGCCTGGCAAGGGAACTTGGAAGCTTAACGTGAAATTGTTGACCTCAGAAAACACTGGGGAGCTCAAAAGGGATTACACAGTTTGAAGAACCGTGAAGCCCCTCTTTGTGTCTCCACTGGGCTGGTGGGAAACAGTCAAAGGGAACATCAAGAGGTTATTTGTCCTCAAAGGTGCTCAGCAAGGTGAGAGAGTGATGGGCAAAACTGCCCAAACTCCAGAAAAGCATGCAGAACCTACTGCTGCAGACGATGGGGGATCGATATCATAGAGGAGCTCCGAGCCTCACTCTATGCCTCAGAGCCCTCCAAGATAATCTTCTGTTCAGTGTGCGCACCAGGAAGTACAATGAGATCTGCTTGCATTTCTTCTTCCAGAAGGTGCACTAGGAGAGCTATGTGCTCAGCAGCCTGAAGGAAGATGATGGCTCGGTGACATCATCTCAGTCTGACATTCCAATGATCGGCAAATCCTTTTAGGCCAGACTGTATGACATGAATCCCACAGAAAGCGCAGCCTCCCAGTAATTCCTGTTGCCTATGACGGAGGTCTTAGATGACAGTATGCAGGAGAGACTGGTCCCAGAAGCGAGTTGTATTCGGCTCTGTTGGATCTGTATGGCCAAGACCTGTTGGAGCTGTATGACAGTATGCTTTTTGCTGGTAGAGTGTGTGAATCCATGAGGAATCATCACCCTCATCTACAAGCGGAAGGGGGAGATGCAGGAAATTAGAAATTGGCGGCAAATACCATTGCTGAATGCAGACTACAAAATCCTGTCTAAGGTCATTGCCAACCAGGTCAGGTCCGCTCTGGGATTGGTGATTCACCCCGACCAAACTTGCGCTGTGCCGAGCTGGTCAATCTCTGAAAGCCTCACGCTCCTTAGGGATACAGTCGCCCATATGCAGGACAGGGGTGTGGACACCTGGCTCATCAGCTTGGACCAGGAGAGGGCCTTTGGCAGGATATCACATGTGTACATGTGGGATGTGTTCTCCAAAATGGGCTATGGGGACGGAATCTGCAATTGGATCTATGCCAACACTGCTAGCGCATTCTCAATCAACTGGTGGGAACCAGAAAGCTTCCCGATCAGATCCGGAGTCAGGCAGGGCTGCCCGCGCTCTCCTGGCTTTTTTGTGTGTTGTACAGAGTCCTTTGCTGAGTCCACCAGGGAGGATGTGAGCCTGAGAAGGGTGACTATTGCACGCAGCAGAGGACAACAGATCAAAGCCTCCCCGTACATGGATGATGTTGTTGTTTTATGTTCGGATCCGCTGTCAGTGCACCGACTCGTGAGAATCGGCGATCAGTTCAAACTGGCCTCAGGAACCAAGGTAAATTGAGGCCATGTTCTTTGGGAACTGGGCCGACTGATCCTTCACTCCCTTCACCATCAGGACTGAAGGTGCTGGGAATATGGTTCAGAGGGGCCGGGGCGTGCACAAAATCTTCAGAGGAGCACATCGCCAAAGTGAAGCATAAATTGGTCATTTTGGAGCGCCACTCCCTCTCCATTGTGGGTAAAAACCAGGTCATCAGGTGTGAGGCACTCTCTCTGTTGTTGTACATAGTGCAGGTCTGGCCCATCTCCCAAAACTGGGCTGTTTCAGTCAACCAAGCCATCTTCTGTTCCATCTGGAAGTCGAAGATGGACCATGCCTGCAGGGACTCCATGTACAAAACTCTGGATAAAGCGGGATGAATATGCCCAATATTGCCTTCACCCTGATGGACATCTTTGTGTGTGGCTGCGTCAAGCTGTGTGTAGACCCCCAGTACACAAACACTAAGTGTCATTACGTCCTGAGGTTCCATCTGTCCCCATTATTGTGAAGGATGGGACTGGCCTCGCTGCCACAGAGCACTCTAAGTAGTTGGAACATTCTGTGCCACTTGTCCTTTGTTGAGAAATTTGCAAGGAAAAACACCTTTGACTCCTAGTCCATCAGGAAGTGGTCAGCACGCAGCGTCCTCGAGACTCTGAGGGGAAAGGAGAGGGTCGATCTTGTCACATGGTTCCCTGAGCAGACTGTCAAAGTCATTTGGCAGAATGCCTCATCACTAGGACTTTCCAACAAGCTCCAAGATATTGCCTGGCTGGTGGTGAGAAGGGCACTACCTGTGAGACCCCTTATGTACGCCCAGTTGGTCTGCACCACCACACGCTGCCCTCGAAGTGGCTGCGAGAGGCTGGGGGGTAGGCGTTGGTGGTTGAGACTGACACGCACCTCCTTCTGGAATGTGCCTTTGCAAAGGAAGTCTGGAGGAAGATTCAATGGCTTGTGTCGAGGTTCGTCCCGAGCAGCTCCATGATATGGGACTCTCTGCTCCACAGTCTGTTTCCTGGATGCACAAGCAGACAAATATCGACAGTGCCTGGAGGACCGCCAACTCAGGCAATGACACTCTTTGGTCTGCCCGAAACTTGTTGGGCTTCCAGAACAAAGAGTTGACCCCGAGTGAGAGTAGCAGACTGGCACATTCCAAGGTCCAGGACTACATCCTGAGGGATGCACTGAAGCTTGGTACCTCACAGTGGGGAAAGACCACTGTCTGAGGTCTTGCTGCTGAAATTAAGTGGGGTCCATTCATTAATCAGACCCTCCAGTGCCTCAAATATATGTAAACATCGGTGCTATATGTGTATGAAAGGTCTTTGGCTTTTTTAGATCGAATCAAAGTCCGGTATTTTGTTCATTTACTTGATATGCAACTGTACAAAACCAAACTGCTTTTGTGGCAATGTATGTATGCAAAGAGTCTTTTTTTATGGATAAAATACACTTTTGAAATTAAAACAAAACTTCTCGCCTTGTTGCAATTTGAAGCTGGTGGGAAGATTTCAGGAGAGGAGATCAGACCTGCAGATCACCTGCTCAGACTTTTGTCCTGGGACACCACTTCTCTCCAGGTCCTGTGTCCACTTTGGACACCCTCAGCCACCATTTCTCCCCCACTCCCCCGGGAGGTCAGGTGGTGCCTCCTCTACGTTCAGCATCGTCTCAAAACTCCCACTCTCATCTCCTCATCTCGCCCTTACTGGCGCCTCACCTCCTCATTCCTCTACAAGATACCGCCCAACCCCCAGTGTTATTGGCTCTGGAATTCCAAGAAGCAGAATTGTAAGACCAGTTCTGGCCCCAGCGACACTAGGGATCTTTATATTACAGCGTCTTAGGCCAATTGAATTGTTTGGAAGCTCTCTGAGACGGGACTTCTTCTTGAGTGAGGAACAAAAGTCCCATCTGTGATTGTGGGGAATTTTTGGGAGCTGGGCACTGTTTGCTGTAGACTGTGGCCATGAAGTAGCCCAAACGTCTCTGTGCAGGCCGCACGTAGTTCAACAGCTTTAACATACCTTCAGCACAAAAATAAATGAAAAGGGACTGCGCAGTCAAATACATCATCCACAGACTCCAAAGAAAATCAGGTGGAGAAATTGGAGATGGGTGAAAAAGAGGCAGACTGTACTAGAAACAAGGGAACTGTCAATAATCTCAGCTAAGGTAGAAGTCACGAAACAAAGTCAGGTGGTCAGGAGGAGAGAAAGACTGATTTCAAGTTCAGGTTAATGAACAAAAGATAACATGATTTTCCAAATTCACTGTCCAAGCAGGTGATTGAGAAGAAAGGAACGATGATGCATTGACTTCTGACTAAGCCAGGGTCTCCAGCCTTTTTGTTTCATAGACCGTCATGTGCTCCAATTCTCTTTTGTCCCCGAGGGCCTTCAGACCTCTTGCAGGAACGTGGCGTCTGTTCCTGTTGATCTCCAGTGCCACCTACATGAACCTGAGAAACTTATCTCTTCCTTGGGGCTCCATCATCTTACTGTTTTTGGGTGCAAGCCAATCCACGTTAGACAGAAAGCAGCTGTTTGTATATCACTGTGGTGTCCTCACCTTTTAGAGGCATTGCCTCCTTTAAAAGTTGTTACACCATGAGCTTGTTAAGTACATTATTACATCCCACATTGAACAGTCAGCAAGCCAGCAGTGCAGGGTCAGTTGGGTTGAGTTGCACATGTGGGAGCAGCACAAAGCCTGCTTCGGTGTGATTAGGCAATGAAAGATCATGAATTGTATTCCTTTATTCAAAAACAGAACAGTCAAATTATTAGCGAAGGTTCTCCAGATCTCCAAATGCCCTCTTTGTCCATACGTCACACTCAGACCGCCCAGGTATCTGGTCTTCAAAGTAACAGTAAATGTAATTTTATTTGCATTGTTAGCTCTTGTCGTATCGTTCGTTATTTTCAAGTGCTGAAATTTGAAATAGCTACCAGCTTCACACTCCTTCATACTTGGAGAAGATTTTCAACTTGCTGCCCAGCTTCTAAAGTAATCAATGCAGATTGATGGGCCATTTTAGAAAGCACTCAATATTTTTCTCCTTAGGGAATTTCTCTTTGTGTCAGACTTGCATTCAGATGAAGAAGACAGCCTAGTTATGTCAATAGTGAATGAATCTGAAACAGGGATGTCCAGATCTTGTAACATGAGCAGCTTGAAATATATGGGAATAAAAGTGAATATTAGTTTTAATTTTATATTGGTAGCGTCTAACATTAGAGTCATAGACTCATACAGCACAGAAGCAGACCCTTGGTCCAACTTGTCCATGCTTATCAGAATCCTAAATTAACCTAGTTCCATTCGCCAACATTTGTCCCACATCCCTGTAAACCCTTCCTATTCATACATCCATCCAGCTGCCTTTTAAAAGTTGTAATTGTACCAGCATCCACCATTTCCTCTGGCAGCTCATTCCATACACGCACCACCCTCTGCATTAAAAAGTTGCTCCATAGGTCCCTTTTATATCTTTTTCCTCTCACCTTAAACCTATGCCCTCTAGTTTTGAACTCCCCAACCCTGAGGGAAAGGCCTTGACTATTCATCTCGCCCCTCATGATTTTCTAAACCTCCATAAGGCCACCCCTCAGCCTCTGATGCTCCAGGGAAAATAGCCCCAGCCTCTCCCTGGAGCTCAAACCCTCCAAACTCAATAATATCCTTGTAAAAATTTTCTGAACCCTTTCAAGTTTCATAACATCTTTTCTATAACTGGGATACCAGAAATGGATGCAGTATTTCAAAAGTGGCCTCACCACTGCCTTGTACAGCCACAACAAGACCTCCCAACTCCTATACTCAATGCACATCATGTAACAATCTATGGTACTTGCAGAGAATCTTTCCTAATGCAGCTATAAATGAAAAGCTCCTTAGTTAGAAGTTGACCTTCTGTGCTATATTCAAGGAGACAATGGTTTTCTTGCAGCTTAACATGATCTCCTTGGTCCAAGTTTCTAAGCCATGTGCATTCCTGATAGTACAGGCACATATACATGGCATGCCGGAATTGAACATACCAATATAACCACATTGCCCAGGCATGGAGATGCCAAGCGGGCAATTGTAGTCATAGCCAACAGTGCTGCACATGCTATTTGTTCACCTCAAGCTTTTTGACTGAGCCCAATTTCGCAGGCTTAGCAACAGTATTGTCACAGTCAAGTACAAAAACGCAGAAAACTTAACTCTTAGAAAAAGCTTATTCTGTGTAAGACAAGGTCAACTGAGTGAATACAATGCAAAGGCAGATAAGATTGCCTCAAACCCGCAGTTTCAGTTTATCGGAGTTCGTGGCAGTTTGTGTTTGAATAAACCAACTGCTAGCCAGCTGGTATTGGATGACATCGTTGAGAAACATTTTTTTCAGAGTAAGTAACAGAAGTTGAAAAACGTGTCTGTTTCAGCGCTCTGGAGTTCAAATAAAGTTCAGAGGGAAAGAAAAGTTTGTTCAACATGGCTGTGTGAGGAAGCTGGCATTTGGCATGAAGATTACTGCAAAGATGGTTATCCTGTCATGATCAAACCCCTTCACCAGTTATCTATCCCTCAACTCGATTAAATGAGCTCAGCCTTTGCTGTTCTGCTTCATTTTGTCTTCATGGAGGTGATGCTCTGAATACTAGTAAAGACTTCACTTCTCACTATTGAGAAGACACAAATTACAATTTCCTTAAATCTTCACTGGCATTACCTTGAACGAGACATGACAATTCTGCTCATGTCATGTCTTCAAATGAGCATGTCATTTCTTCCTAATGTACAGTAACGAATGTTAGATCTTGTGGGCACCTTGTGAAAAAATGAAGTTCAGAGGCAGTCGGCAATGGACCATTTTAGGCTCTGATTGGGGCAATCACAGAAGAAGGTAGGTATGTAAACCTGCCCTTTTAGCCGATGTACTAATTTCCCAGCATCATCCTGCCTACAACATCAACCCCTCAATCTCCTGTGATACTTTCCCAGTGTAGGATAGGGGGCAGAGTATTAAAAATTTATCAATGGCTTTTGCTGGTCCCCAGTGGTGTTGGAGATGTGGAACTGTTCAGAGAAAGCCCAGCAGCATAACTGGAAAGAACAAGCACTCAACATTAGCTTTAAGGAACCCAGACCCACGATGGTTTCATTTGTAGCTATAGAGCTCCTCGTGGTGGTCTTCTCAACCTCATTTGATGTTGACAGTGGGTTTCTGAAGAATGTAGTGATAATCTTGCTCCCTTTTCTTGGCTGGAACTGTTCATTTCAAACAGTACAGAGAGGGGACAAATTGCTTCTTTCTGTCACTTTCATTTTCATTGTCTCAAAAAGTGAGGAGAGATTTAATATGGTCTGCCAACACATCATCGCCTGCATTACAGTATCGTACTGAGCCAATATTGCCCCCAGTTGCTCACCTCTTCTTCTGCAATCACCCAGTTGACTAATAAAACATGAAATGGATGAACCACAAAGAGTGAACAGAGTGGATAGAATCCCAAATGGTCATCTCTGGGCTCTTCAAAAGCCTCTTTACCATTGAATGTTATGGAATATTCAACATCGATGGGGGGGGGGGAGGGGGGCGGTGTCAGTTAACTCAGATTACTGTTTTGCTCAGCAGAGTGGTACCAACAACATGGGTTCAATTCCTGCACTCGTTGCTTATTTCTCTACTTCTCCCTTTGCCTGAGGCATGGCGACCCTCAGGATAAAACACTACCAGTCATCTCTCTCTCTCCCTCTAATCACCAGTCATCTCCCTCTCCCTCGAACCACCAGTCATCTCTCTCTCTAATGAGAGACCAACCAGGAGGTCCAGGAGGTGACTTCGCCTTTACCCAACATGTACCAGTTTGGGCATTGCCACAACATTATCCAGAGATGGCGCTGTTAGATTTACTATAGTGACATTCATCAGATTCAATATTCATTCCTCCATTGCTCCCATTCCATGACTAAAGTGTCTAAAATACAAAGCATATATTCCAGCCACTCTCCAAGTTGACTTTGAAAGCCTGATCCCACTACTGCAATTTCCACCATTAATAACAAAAGCATGAATCTTGTAGAGCAACACTTGAAGGTTCTCGCTCTGACTTGTGGCAAGTTTGGAGGCAGGTAGAGTATTTATTAAGGCGGGGTGATGTTGTATTGAACCCTACCATTTTCCTGTCTCCATCAAAATAATGTGAGAAGTCTAAATATGATATCTCCAGCTCATGTCACAGAATTGTTATGGAACAGAATGAGACCATTCAGCCCATCGTGTCTGCAAATGAGCTTGACTACCTTGCGCCAACTCTCACTTATCTCCCTCATGTCTTTGTATACTATTTCTATTCAAATATTCATCCAATGGCCTCTTGAATGTACATCAGTATGTCATTAATATTTGTGCCCATGATATCATCTTTCTATGATAGTATGTGACGTAAAGGTATAAATATCTCATACCCCATCTTGGATCGCTTGATGTGTGACACTCTAATGGAAGTATCTTCTTCCTAATATCATGGCCTATTATTGGACGAGATACTTGCTTGTCAGATAGATGTAATGTTTATATTTCACAGTTAGTTGTAATATATTCATAACTTGAAGAATGGAAGTGAATGCATTGTAGCCGACTTTGCTGATGACACATAAATAGCTGGAAAGGAAAGTTGAGAGAGGGATACAAACAGTCAATTTGGACAACAGTCACTGGAAAGGTCACTGGACCCAAAATGTTAGCTCTGATTTCTCTCCACAGATGCTGCCAGATCTGCTGAGCTTTTCCAGCAATTTCTGTTTTTGTCTCTGATTTCCAGCATCTGCAGTTCTTTCAGTTTTTATTTTGCTTGCAGAGAGATGTTGACAGATTAAGTAAGTGTGCAGAAAGTCGGCAAATGGAGTATAATGTGGGAAAATGTAAAGGTGCTTACTTTGGAGGGGAGAACAGAGAACAGAGAATTATTTAAATGGAATGAAACTGCAGAAAGCTGCAACACGAAGGGACTTGTGGGAAGTGGTGCACAAAACACAGAAAACTATCATATAAGTGAAGCAGGTAATCAAGAAGGCTAATAAAACCTTGGCCCCTATCTCAAGGGAGTTGGAGTATAAGAGCAGGAAAGTCTTACAAGGTACTGGTGAGACCATATCTGGAGCAGTTTTAGTCCCTCATTTAAGAAAACATATCATTTCATTGGTGGCAGTTCAGAGAAGGTTCACTAGGATAATTCTTGGCATGAACGGATTGTTCTATGAGTAAACACTAAACAGGTTGGTGTCTATTCATTGAGTTTAGGAGAAGGAGAGGTGATCTCATTGAGACATTTAACATTCTTAAGGGGCTTGACAGGGTCAATGTTGAGAGGATGCTTCCCCTCATGGGAGCGTCTAGGACCAGAGGACACAGAGTTGGAATAAAGAGGTACCAATTTAAGATTGAATTGAGGTGGAATTTCTTCTCTCAGAGGGTTGTGAGTTTTTGGAACTCCTTGCCACAGAGAACTGTGTACATTTAGAGCTTAAATAGATACTTGATCAGTAGGACCATCAAGCATTATGGGGAAACTGCAGGAAAGTGGACATGAGGAATGTTGGATTGGCCATGATCCTATGGTATAGTGGAGCAGACTCAAGGGGCTGAGTGGCCTCCTCCTGTTTCTGTTTCTAATGATCCTAAGGTCTTATGGTAATAAGTCTGTTGAATTTGGCATGATGATATCCATAGCTCATGTTTTATATTACAGAATATAAAACAAGCATTACTTCATCATATATAACCCCATTTTTGAGGTTGAACCTCAAGTTCTAATGCCAAAAGCATCACACCTAGATATCATGCCTATATTACAGCATGGGACACATGGGTATTAACAAAGAAAAGAGAACCAGCAGATGCATCTAAGGCATTAGCCAGGGAAGAACCAGATCAGCCAATGACTTATAAATGCATGTGAGGCATGCCAAATATAGTAACCCTAGTAGCAAAGGGTGCCCTACGTCCACATGATGTTCCTTCCACTGCTTCGACAAATGTAGCAACAGACTTATTCTAAATTGCCCATTGTTTGATAACTTAGGAGCACAATGAACATGAATGTTGTTGACATGATGGTATGTCAGTTTGCCTGGTATATCTGATCACGCAGCATCTGACAACAGACCACAGTATATTAGCAAACCATTTACAAACACAGGCACTAAGTGGCGAGTGACTCATATCACATTGTCATCCCACAATCCATAACTAAATGGTTTAAAAATGTATGGTACATACTACCGAATCAATTTTCATTCATTGTCAAGCAAAACAGCAAGACTTTCACTTGTATTTTCATGCGATAGCTAAGGAGATGGGATTACCATTCTCAGTACAATTTAGGCTTGGAAGGCAAGTTTGAGTGACCTTGTCCAGCAACTAACTGCTTAACCATTCAGAGACACAGGACATTCTTCTTCCAAGTCAGAGGAGAATGAAAGAGATACACAATTAGTGAGCAGCCACAGAACTATCAAAATTACACATTGCTTAGAAATCATGAGTCAAAAATGTCAAAACAAACACTTCAATATCGGCAACGTTTTCTCAAATGTGCATTGAGTCTAGATCATGTGAGGTGTTATGATCTTATTGCTACTGTAACAGGAAGATACTAAAATGAAATCTGGCTTGATAGATCAGGTTTTGCTTTCTTTTCTAATTTAATGTAATGGTTTTGAACTGAAACATTACACAAAAAGAGCAGATTTGGTTTTAACAGTGAAGTAGATGTTTATTAAACAAAAGAAAGAAACCTAATATAAAACAAACTGAGCTCTATAGATATAACACAGTTTCAAAATGCAAAGCAAAACAAAAATCCAATCTTTTTCCCAACACAATGATTTCACAAGCATTCAAAATCCAGAAAAATCCTTTCTCTATCAAAACTGTCAGCTTGAATTAACTGAGATAACAAGCATGGGGCTGGATGAACACAGCAGGCCAAGCAGCATCATAGGAGCAGGAAAACTTGACGTTTCGGGCCTAGACCCTTCATCAGAAATGGGGGAGGGAAAGAGGGTTCTGAAATAAATAGGGAGAGAGGGGGAGGCGGATAGAGGATGGATAGAGGAGAGGATAGGTGGAGAGGAGGCAGACAAGTCGAAGAGGCGGGGATGGAGCCAGTAAAGGTGAGTGTAGGTAGGGG
>JAHRHZ010000093.1:706172-716187 GCA_024137785.1 Ginglymostoma cirratum | reverse complement strand
TGCAGATGGCGGAAGTGTCGGAGGATGATGCGTTGGATCCGGAGGTTGGTGGGGTGGAATGTGAGGACGAGGGAGATTCTTTTTTGGTTATTGTTGCGGGGACGGGGCGTGAGGAATGTGTTCCAGGAATTGCGGGAGTTAACTGTTTCTTTTTTCACCTTTCCTGTTCGAGGAGCTTTGAAGCATTTTTTAAAATATTTACACAGCTGAAATGTTAGACTTTCTCACTTTTGAATAACTAATTGTGATATAAGCTGTTTGATTCATACAAATTTTTGATACTGTTTACTATAAGTTTTTGTTGATGACCTTGATTTGGTAATATTGATTTTCTGTGTGTCAGGAGTTAATAATTAACTTCTAAGTATTTGTATAGCCATGGTGATTTTTTAAAAACAGTTTGTGAAAGTTACCTTGGCAGTCTAATTGGTTAGTATTTACATTGGGATTTTAAGGCTTATGAGCGTGAACAATTCTGTTGTAATGACTGTGAGAAATTTCTAGACATAAGGACATTTTTTTGCATATTTTTTATTTTGTTGTCATGTATACTTAAATACGGTGAAAAGCCTCATTTACAAGTGGTACAGGCAGATCACAGCAAGCAAAGGATGTACAGATCAAAAAGATCTGGAGGCATGCAGGTTACTTTGCAGGTTACATTAGTTGAGACAAGAATCCATTCAACAGTCTGATAACAGCCACAAAGAAGCTGTTTCTGAACCTGCTCATACATGTATTCAGCTTCTGTATCTTCTGCCTGATGGAAGAGTTTGTAGGAGATCATTACCGGGGTGCGATGGGTCTTTGGTGATGTTGGCAACATTTCCGCAACAGTGAGCCATGTAAATAGACTCCATGAATGGAATGTTGGCTTCCGTGATGGTCTGGGCTGTGCACACCATCTTCTGTAGTTTCTTACAGTCCTAGGCAGAGCAGTTGCCGTACCAGGCCATTATGCACCCGGACAGTATGCTTTCAATGGTGCATCTGTAGAAGCGACCTTATGGACATGGCAAATTTCCTGAGCTGCCTGAGGAAGAATAGACGTTGTTGTTCCTTCTTGACTGTTGCATTTACAGGGGAAGTCCAGGACAGGTCGTTGGATATCTTCACTCTGAGGAACTTAGTGCTTTTCACTCCCTCAACCTGAGTTCTGTTGATATAAATGGGGATGTGTTCTCCTCCTTTCTTTCTGAAGTCGATGATCATTTCTTTGGTTTTGCCGACATTGAGAGATGGATTGTTTTCATTGCACCCCATCACCAAGCCCTCTATCTCTCTTCTGGAGCATGACTCGTCGTTGTTAGATATCCGTCCCACTATGGTGGTGTTATCAGTGAACTTGTAGATGGGATTTGTTCAGAACTTTGTGACATGGGTGTACAGGGAGTACAGTAGGGGTCTGAGGACACATCCCTGGGGGGGCTCCAGTGCTAAGTGTTATTGTAGAGGAGGAGGAGAATTACCTATTCTCACTGGTTGCGGTCTGTGGGTCAGAAATCTGAGGACCCAGTTTCAGAGGACAGAGCTGAGACCGAGGTCACGCAGTTTTGAGATCAGTCTGGAGGGGATAATGGTGTTGAAGGTGGAGCTGTAGTCAACAAGCAGGAGTCTGATGTAGGTATCTTTGTTGTGCAGACGTTCCAGGGATGAATGCAGGGCTAGGGATACAGCATCCCCTGTGGATCTATTACACCGGCAGGCAAACTGTAAGGGATCGAGGCAGAACGGGAGACTGGAGTTGTTGTGGACTATGACCAGCCACTCGAAGCACTTCATGATTATTGAAGTCAGAGCTACTGGGCAGTAGGTTTAGGTTGAGCAAAACACCCATTGTTTTGGGCAGTTTCTGTGAAGTCGTTACAAGGAGGTGAATGCATAGGGAAGTGACCCTAAGAAGAGAAATTACGGTAAACCAGATTATCTGAGCATAATGAGTTATTGATAATCCCAAACTGGGAATATTGGGATAAAATCCTAAAAACCACTTGAAGCTGATTTTGTTTAAATTCAGATGTATGAAAACTTTAAGAATAAGTTGTCTGATGTTCCAGTCCAAAAACGAAGGTTACATTTACTTTAGACCTATTAAGGTGTTAGAGAAACATGTTCTGGTGTGAGCTCTAGACAAAGGATTTTTCTTTTTTTTGCAAAGGAAATGTTTGTGATTAAAAGGATTATACATTTATTGTGAGTGTCCACTCTTTTAATTGGTGTTATAGGTAAATAGCTTGGTTTATTCTCTTTTATCCTTATTTATTTTGCTTAGTAAGTTTTTTTTTATTTTATTGAAACTAAAGTTGCAATACTCTGCGCTTCTGTTTTGGTGAAAGAACACCACACTAAGTTCAAAACAAACAAAATATGATCTTTCAAGCAAGGTTTCAGCCTGGGATCTGACTTATCCAGCATTAATATTAGCTGGAATCAGAACACAATGCAGATTTCTAACCAAACATTGCTGGCTGGGACACTTTCACAAGCTACATTTTTTGACTGAGATAACTGCATCCTTTCACTTCTATTAGCGATCTTCTTTTTCTAAGGGAGTTTATCTTTGCACCTAACATCAGTCAGATCTCCTTCAAATTGTCCAAAAGCTTTCAATCCCTGGATTATTTAAAGCCAAAATCAATCCTTAATTATTCAAAACCTAAAGGCAAGCTAAGGTCTGTCAATGTTTTTTTCTTTTTTCCTGTTGTAAACGTCAACAATATAAAGAATCTTCCATTTACACTCCAGGAAGCCTTCAGTACTTTGCTTTCTGACGCATACTGGCGTCAGAAAGACAGACCTAGTTCATCACTAAATGCCTTCAAAATGAATAAGCGAACATTCATATACCATTTGCTTGAAATCTAAATTTTAAATAATGCTGTATTATTTCAGGTAATGTTGTGATCATTCACTGAAACACAATCACTCAAGCAGTGGTTTCTCTAACACGAGAACAGAAGTTTAATATATAAAATGCAGAAGAGAAATAAAAAGTATCAAATCAGGCTGTGTAGAGATTAAACATGGTTTGAAAGATCTTAAAATACCAAACAAAGTCTCAACTATTCCCTAAACTGCAATGTTACATTGGTTGAAATCCAGGTTTATTTATCGGTATATGCTCTCCAGATAAGATTGATTTCTCAAACCTACCCAGCATTTGATTGAACTTTTACGTATTAGTCATGTACACTCTGTTTTACTGGCTTTTATGATTATTGAATGAACAACATGTGCATGCATGCAATTATGTATATCTGTCGAGGATATTCTTACTTTTAGAAAAAAGGGGGTTTTGGGCCAGGTATTTGCCAGTATGCCTTTAAAAGACTTGTTCATCATATGAGCACTCTGTCATTGCATGCGAGCTGAGGGTATAAAGGTCTCATACCTTTCTGAAAGGACATTAGTGAAGCAGATGGGCTTTTCCGACAATCAGCAATGGTTTCATGGTCATCATTTGACTCTTAATTCCAGTTTTTTATTGAATTCAAATTCCACCTTTTGCCATGGTGGGATTCAAACACGGGTCCTCAGAATATTACCTAGGTGTCTGGATTAAAAGTCCGGCAATATTACCACTGGACCGTCGACTCCCCTTGTTACGGATAGGCAATACATGATGTGCGGATAGTACCTCGTAATTTTACGTCAGTTTTATTACAAGTTTATTTATAACTTGCATTCACTTTCCTTGGCTGCAATTCAGAGACAAAGTTATGTGAACATGCCGAAACCAGTGCTTTTTGTCTGGTTTTATTTGGTGTTAAATTTGATTCCATTGTCTAGGCAGGTTAGAAAGGAGTGTTGATATTTGCTCCATATTTGATATTATTAATTCACACAGTAGAAATTCCTGCAGCCAATAGATGGCTTTGTCATGTTACTTTTAAGGTGATTAATGTGCAACATTGTTTTTGTCCTTAAGCAGCCTTGACAGAGTCTTCAGCAATGGGAGCTGGCTGCTCAGGGGCACTGGCTTGTTTTGAACCTGTTTAGCAAGGGCCACACCCAGTGTGGAAGTTCTAAACCTACCATTTGACAGATGGGCCTTATCAAAATAAATCTGTTAACATGCTCTCGCATTTCCCACCCCATGATAGACAAAGTGTCCGTTGGTAGTCCTTGCTCAGGAAGGTTCCTCCATTTGGGGCACTGAGATAGAGTGTGGGTCGACGTTCGCTCGAACTAGCGGAATGAGAGCGTGAGTGAGGCGCAGATGGATGGCTTCAACCATTTTATGGATTTTCTGTCAGTCAGCGGATATGTTTGTGAGGAAAGCAAACAGGAGGAGGGGGATGTTGAGCAGATGATTCCAGTTGTGATGCACACTCAGAGATAGCAAGAACTGCCGAAACTGGAGTCAGAAATAACACAGTGTGGAGCTGGAGGAACACAGCAGGCCAGGCAGCATCAGAGGAGTAGGAAAGCTGACATTTTGGGTTGAGACCCTTTCTGAAGAAGTGTCCCGACCCGAAACGTCAACTTTCCTGCTCCTCTGATGTTGCCTGGCCTGCTATGCCTCTCCAGTTCCACACTGTGTTATCTGTGATGCACACTGTTGCATTCACTTGATCTCATGAGTCTGACCCCACTGTTAAAATACCACAGGAGGAGGGTAGACAATAGGCACTGAAACACTGAATTGTACACTAGACTGCTGACTGCCAGCCTGTCCAAGGTGGGGAGGGGCAGAGTAGAGACTGTTTGAGGAGGTTACAAATTACACTACAGAGACCATTTGGCCTGTCAGGCCATGTCAGCTTTCCACGCTCAGACCCATTCTCCTGCCTTGCCTATTCCGATAGCAGTGCAGTTTTATTTTGCATAACTGTCCAGCAAATTTTCTTTTGAAGCCATTCATTGTTCCTGCTTCAGGCTCCTCTTAGACAACAAATTCCATGCCATGAGCACTTATGATGTGAAACCCTCACTTCCAAATACCACCCTTCTGTAATGATCAGAACGAGGTCAGCCAGGTTTGACCTCAATTGAATATAAGTTCCCTGATTGGGACTGTTAACCTGGTCCAATCAGGGAGTCCTGGATGACAGATACATACAGGAGAGTTAGGGATTCTGCTCACTCTAGCAGCTGACTCTGTGTTAGCTTGATGGTTGTCATGTGTTACGCAAGTGTAAATGGAGGGTGACTCAGTGTCGGGATACTAGCCTTCATGAAGTTATTTCACCCTCCCTTACTCAAAGCCTTAAATCTATATCTCCTCGTTGTTGTATCACCAACCATTGGGAACAGGTTTTCTTGTCCTAACTTGTCATAATCAAGTTCGCTTTGATCAAATCTTCCTTGCTTTTCTTGGAGGAGAATAAATCCAACTTCTCCAGCTTAACATTGAACTGAAAATCCCTGCTGTCCTTGCAATCGATCTGTCAAATCTCCCCTGCTTCCCATCCAAGACCTTCCCTTCTTTCGTCAAGTCAGATGACCAGAATGTGACATTCCAGTTGTGGTATAACCATGTGTTTCATAAAGATTCAGCATAGCCTTCCTCCATTTGTCTCAATTCCTCTATTTATGAATACCAAGTTTCCATACGCTTTATTACTTACTGCCTCAACACCTTCAGGAATCTGTGCATGTGGGCCTCGCTCTCCTGCTCAAACTCTAAAACTTTAATATTAATTCCACCTGCCTTTTCCCTATCTCTTCTGCTAATATGTGTCACCTCAGGCTTCTGTCTATTCAATTCTGTCTGTCTCTTCTCTGCATATTCATATTCTGTTGCAGTCAATTCCCAAATTCAGTATCACCAGCCAGTGTTGAAATCGTGTTCTGCGTTTCAAGATCCAAGAAATTTAAAAAAAAGGTCTTTTTACTGACTCTTGGCTTTCCTATTCTGAAAAATAGCCATTTTTCCATAAGTTGCTGTTTTCTGCTCTTAAGCCAATTATTTAAAAAAAAAGTCGAATTCTAGTCAAACAAAGTCAATTTTGTTCACTGTGTCTTGGCGTGATGCTTCAACAAATGATCTGTTTTTACTGTTCCTATTTGAGGGATAGATGTTGGCAAGATATCAGAAAGAATTTGCCTGGTCTTCTTCAAATAGGGACATTTTACATCTAAGCAAAGGAGTAAATTGGATTTCAATCTTGCCTAGTGCACAGATCCAATGCCAATAGAACAGTCACAGAATCATTTTGGAATCCGTACAGTGTAGAAGTAGACCATTTTGCCCATTGAGTCCATGTAGACCCTC
Organism: Ginglymostoma cirratum; assembly: GCA_024137785.1. Lineage (NCBI taxonomy): Eukaryota > Metazoa > Chordata > Chondrichthyes > Orectolobiformes > Ginglymostomatidae > Ginglymostoma > Ginglymostoma cirratum. The sequence continues at coordinate 709,970 of JAHRHZ010000093.1, read as the reverse complement.
TGAAGAGCATCCCACCCAGATGCAGACCCACCCCATTTCTATAACCCTGCACTTCTCATGGCTAATCCACCTAATCTGCACATCTTTGGACTGTGGGAGGAAACTGGAGCACCTGGAGGAAACCCACGCAGACACGGGGAGAATGTGCAAACTCCACACAGACAGTCGCCTGAGGATGGATTTGAACCAGGGTCCATGGTGCTGAGCGGCAGCAGTGCTAACTAGTCTTCAAGCACTGAACTACAACTTTGTAATGGACGTTGTTCCATGTTTCTTCAATAGGCCTTGAATCTATTAACTTCTGATAGCGATAGTAGTGTGCCATAGCTGCCATCTACAGACACTGAATCTAGAAGCACCTAGAACCATTTGTAAAAGCTGCAATGAGGTCTTAGAGTAAGTGCAACAAGTTAAAACTCTGCTGTACATAGTGTTATAGAGCTGTATGCATTTTATATAGATTCCTTACAGTCATGCAATGTTTTGGATTATTTTGATGTGTTTGCTGCTGAGTAAACACACATCACATTTGTTTGAACGTAATTATAATGAAAATCTCTTTTGTAGCTCAGCAATGGCAGATTGCTTGCCGTCTTCTGTCAAATGCAGAAAAAGACTCTTATTTTTACAAAGTTCAGACCGAGAAAGCAGTGACTTTAATTGGATAGCAATATTCAATGTTAACATCAGGCTGTCAAATCACTGACATCAATTAAATTTCAGTCACCACCTTTAGCTGCTCCACTGAGGAGGGCTCAAATAGTACCTGATCCAAATTCTATACAAGTAGGGGATTCAGTTAGCTCTTGTGAGTTTTCTGAAGTAACAGAATATGGTTTAAATATTGTAATCTAAGTATAATTTTCTGTGTTGATCTTTGGCCATTGATTCCATTTCATTTCACATAAACATTATTGGAAGTTGTCAACCTAGGTTAACTTCCAATAGTAAGGATTGGGAGCTCTCTTGTGGGGGAGTTTTGATCCTGACTGTTGGTGTTACATCAGATGTGATCACTGTCCACATTCTCTGTTGGTCATCTATGTTGTCACATGTAGGATGGTCATCTGAATCATCAATATTAGAAATCAGATGAATGTATGTCTTTGTTAAGAAATTAATGCCCTAAAATATCCTCAGATTCCAGATTTTCTCTCTCCCTTTAGACTCAGTGTGAATGTCGTCTAAAGAAATTCCTGACAATCTGATTGTCCAATGCAGCACTGAAGAAATGCTGCATTGTCAGAAGAGCTATATTTTGGATAAAAAGTTAAACCAAAGTGACCTGACCATTAATGAAGCTTCACCCATTGTAACCCATGTCCTCTAAAACATTAATATTACCCCCTTCTTATATGTTGACTTTCCCCCCTGCACAATTATGGCCTGACAGCATCCTAACATGTTTCCTCCAATTCCCAGAACTGACTTTCCCAACTATCCTACCACAGCAATGGCCCCTGATAACACCTCTTGAATTTCAGTGAACGCACCCCAGAACTGATAATGGCCTACACTGCACAGGAGCACAGGCTGTTGTGTGAACAGCCCCCTGACTGATTACTGTGCAGCTTCCCAATTGCCTTACCACAGCTCCCTGGATTGGTCACAGTGGACAAACATAGCTGACCATGGCCCAGTCTGCAATACAGATTCACTGACCTTGGGGACCCCAAGTAGCTGTCTGCCCAAGCCCCTGGACTTATATTAGACATTACCTTTGACTTACTGTTCTGTGAACCCTGACCGGAGAGTGTTCCGAAAGCTTGTGATTTCAAATAAACCTGTTGGACCATAACCTGGTGTCATGTGACTTCTGAATTTGATCATAATCCCAAATTAAACTAGTCCCACCTGCCTACGCTTGGTCCAAATTCCTCCAAACATTTCTTAATCATGTACTTATCTAAATGTCTTTTAAATGTCGTTACAGTATGCACATACACCACTTCTGGCAGTTTATTCCACACATGAGCCACTCTCTGTGTTAAAAAAATTGCCCCTCATGTGTTTTGAAAGTCTTTCCCCTTTCACCTTAAAAATATGCCCCCTCGTCTTGAAATCTTCAATCCTAGGGAAAAGAGGTCTGTTATTCACCTTATCTATACCCCTCATGATTTTATAAACCACTACAAGGTTACCCCTCAACCTCTGTTGTTTGGGTGAAACAAGTCCCAGTCTATTCAGCCTCCCATTTAACTCAAAGCCTTCATTCCCGGCAACATCCTGATAAATCTCTTCTGAACCCTCACCATCCTTTCTATAAGATAATAATATCCTTTCTATAACAGGGTGACCAGAACTGCGCACAGTACTCCAGGAGAGCCCTCACCAATGTCCTGCACGATCTCAACGTAACGTCCCAACTCCTACGCTAAGAGCTCTGAGCAATGAAGGCAAGCATGAAGGCAATGCCTTCTTAACCAACCTATCTTATATGATACAAACTTCAAAGAGTAATGTACCTAAATCCTTCGGGCTTTCTGTTCTACAACTCTAGCCAAGACCCTACTTTTAACTGTATAAATCCTGCCCTTGTTTGTTTTACCGCAATGCAATACCTTGCATTTTTCCAAATTAAACTCTATCTGCCACCCTTCAGCCCATTGACCCATTTTGACTTCCCAGAGAGTTAGGAGAGCATGAGAGATGCATTGAAAGTCCAAGAAGCCATATTTCACAAAGGAAATCTACAGCCATATTCCTGAAGGAGTTGAGAGGAGAGTTGCTAAAACACATCCAAGCCCCAAATAATTGAGTCGAGTCTGAGGAAGGTGAGAGATGTGCCCTATAGGGCGGCACAGTGGCTCAGTGGTTAGCACTGCTGCCTCACAGTGCCAGGGACGCATGTTTGATTCCAGCCTCGGGTGACTGTCTGTGTGAAGTTTGCACGTTCTCCCCATGTCTGCATGGGTCCCCTCTGGGTGCTCCGATTTCCTCCCACAGTCCAAAGATGTTCAGAATAGGGTGGATTGGCCAATGCTAAGTTGCCTGTAGTGTTCAGGGAGGTGTAGATTAAGTGGGTTATAGGGGGATGGGTCTGGGTGGGATGCTCCAAGGGTCAGTGTGGGCTTGTTGGGCCAAAGGGCCTGTTTCCACACTGCAGAGATTCTATAGGCTAAACCTGAGCAACAAAAACAAAGACCATATCAGCCAATGCATTGCCTTTAATAAAGAAACTAGTGAGTGGGAACACACAACATTGCAGACAGACCATGGATGCAGCTGAAAGTACATTTCTTTATGCTCTGATTATCTTGACAGAATTTGCAACTGCTCTGACTTGTCAGCGGTGAAACCGTTGATTTCACTGGCTCTTGGTGAGACTCTGAAAAGCCTCACAGCAAAGATTATCACGGCATTGCAGACACTGTGATGAGTGACAATGGCCTTCAGTTCATGAATGAAAAATTCATACACTTGTTATGGACCAGGTCAATTCCAACCCCCGGCCCCGCCCCCCCCAAATATATATTCAGAAGGTAGCTAAAATGTCTGAAACCCAATTATCCACTCATACGGCTGCATTCATTACATTGCAATAGTGACTGCACTTCAAAACCTACTTCGTAGGCTATAAATTACTCTGGAGTGACCTCCTGTCATGAAAGGTGCTGCTTCAATGTATGTTTCTCCTTCACACATTATCAGATGTGCCCATGTGAGAGCAGAGATAGTAGGAATTGCAGATGCTGGAGAATCTGAGATAACAAGGCGTAGAGCTGGATGAACACAGCAGGCCAAGCAGCATCAGAAGAGCAGGAAGGCTGACGTTTCAGGCCTAGATCCTTCTTCAGA
>JAHRHZ010000093.1:678048-703172 GCA_024137785.1 Ginglymostoma cirratum | reverse complement strand
GAAGGGTCTAGGCCCGAAACGTCAGCCTTCCTGCTCCTCTGATGCTGCTTGGCCTGCTGTGTTCATCTAGCTCTACACCTTGTTATCCCATGTGAGACCAGTTTGTTAGCAGGTTCCTCCAATCTGTATTTTTTTTGCAGTTCATACTGCATTTCATGTTATCAATATATTGCTGAAAGTCAACATCCAACAGATTTCTGAAGTTGAGTTTGCGGCAGTGTGGTTGTATTTAATTTTTAAATTTTAGCAAGTAGCTTGTGATAAGATCTTTCCTTTGTAGATTAATAATATACAGAGCAGTAAGTGTGAATATTGAAGTTTGAAATATTTTATGATCTGACATGATTAATGGAAAAGCAATATTTCTGCAGTTACCAGAGCAAGATGTGGAGTCCATTAACACAGATCTGTTAAGGCCTGGAGCAAAGTTTGTGTGAAAACAATGCTGTTACATCATCTCAGAGATAGTAGGAAAAGCCGATGCCAGAGAATCTGAGATAACAAGGTGAAGAGCTGGATGAACACAGCAGGCCAAGCAGCATCAGAGGAGCAGGAAAGCTGACATTTTGGGTCTAGACCCTTCAGAAGTGGGGGAGGGAAGGGGATTCTGAAATAAATAGAGAAGGGGAGGCAGATGGAAGATGGATAAAGGAGCAGATAGGTGGAGAGGAGACAGACAGGTCAAGACCACATCTCAAAACCAGCTCGTCTCAGCCTCCCTAACCTGTCCGTCCTTTCACCCACTATCCACTCCTCCCACATCAACCCCTATCTCCACCTCCTACCTACCAGCATCACCCCGCCTCCTTGACCTGTCCGTCTTCCCTGGACTGACCAACCCCCACCCAATCCCCCACCTACACTCACTTTTACTGGCTTCATCCCCGTCTCCTTGACCTGCCCGTGTCCTCTTCACCTATCTGCTCCTTTATCCATCTTCCATCCGCCTCCTCCTCTCTCTCTATTTATTTCCGAATCCCCTTCCCCTACCCCATTTCTGAAGAAGGGTCTAGGCCCAAAGCATCAGCTTTCCTGCTCCTCTGATGCTGCCTGACCTACTGTGTTAGTCCAGCTCCACACCTTGCTATCTCTTTCATTGTCTAATGTGCTTGCCCAAAAGATCTGAGCACTTTTAGAAAGAGTAGGTGCTACAGAAGTAACCTGTTGCACGCGTGTGTCCCTATCAGATTATTTTTTATATAAAACAAAGAACTATAGATTATGGAGCTCTGAAACAAAGAAAAACTGAAATTGCTGGAAGAAAACTCGGCAGGTCTGGCAGGGTCTGTGGAGAGAGAAACAACTACATTTTCGAGTCCAGTGATTTTCTAAAAAAGGGTGACTGGGCTCAAAACGTTCAAGATTGTTTTCTCTCTCAGATGCTGCTAGATCTGCTGAGTTTTACAAGATTTGTTTTTTCCCCATCTTTGGCTACAGAGTGGAGATTTGATTATGATTCATTTAATTCTAATTTATTCCCAGCACTCCTAGCAAGGCCATCACATATTGATCATCTATGGACAGTGGTGGCCCATTTAATTTTTTTAATATCGCAATTCTATTGCAACCTTTTTTTTAAATAAAAAAAAGGTTGCAATAGAATTTTGTGGGATGTGGGCAACACTGGCTGGGTCAGCATTTATTGCCCATCCCTAGTTGCCTCTTGAAAAGCTGGTGGTGAGCTGTCTTCTTGAACTGCTGCAGTCCACCTGCTGTAGGTTGACCCACAATACTATTAGGGAGGGAATTCCAGGATTTTGACCCAGCGACAGTGAAGGAAAATATTTCCAAGTCAGGATGGTGACTGACTTGGAGGGGAACTTGAAGGTGGTGATGCTTTAATGTACCTGCTGCCCTTGTCCTTTGAGATGGAAGTGGTCGTGGGTTTGGAAGGTGCTGTCTGAGGATCTTTGGTGAATTTCTGCAGTGCATCTTGTAGATAGTACACACTGCTGCTGCTGAGCGTTGGTGGTGGAGGGAGTGGATGCTTGTGGATGTAGTGCCAAAATCAAGCAGGCGAGTGAATTCTTCAGTTGGCATCGCCACGACGTGAAGAGAATATTCGCCATAGACAAAACGCTGCTGTCATATAGTGGTTGGCTGACCAGGAGATGCTCTTGCTCTTATTCTCTGTCATAGGCCTACCCGAGAAATTTACAGGTTGATAATCATTCCATTTGTCCACCTCATGAATCCACCTTCTCTGCTCACCGAGTCCCAAAATTTGAAACCAGGAGTTCTGATTCAGATATAGGATTGCTAACCATTGTACCGCATTTCCTCTGTACAGTAAGGGTTTTAAGGGTAAATGAAACTGGAGTCATATGTAAGTTAGGTCAAATGGTACTAGCATTAATAAATGAGAACATTCAGTTTTTAGCAACATAAAGCAGTTTTAAATGTCATTTTGCTTCGGCACAGGCTCAGGTGCTCCTCATGTATTGGCACATTAGCAGTTGGTCTCAGTACAGGATACTTTCTTGCTTTTTTATTGTGTATTTCACTATCTGTCGCATCCCAAAGTGCTTTTTAATCAAGGAAGAAGGTTTTAGGTACAGTCATTGATGTAATGTAAGAATTAGTCAACCAATGTGAGGCACTGAAGATCCCAAAAACAGCAACGTGCTAAATCGAGATTTTCTGTTTTTGTGACGCTGGTTGATTGATAAATATTGACCAGGATACCTGGAAGTATTCTCCTGAACTTCTGCCAAATGGTGCAATGGAATCTTTTGCATCTACTTGAGAGAGCAATTAACAACTTGATATAATGTCTCAATCTGACAGGCAGCATTCCCTGCGTTGGGAATGTAAGACAAGATTTTGTGCACAACTCTGTAGAGTGAGGATTTTCCATCATGCTATGCAATCCCAGTCATGCTAAAGACTGAATCCATCAGACATGTGCAATGTATTCTCACCTGAAGTCACAGTCAGTGAGACTAAGGAAATTCGGCATGTCCACAATGACTCACCAATTTTCACAGATGCACTATAGGGAGCGTCCTATTGGGATGCATCACAGCTTGGTATGGCAACTGCACTGCCCAAGAAATTACAGAAATTTGTGAAGGCAGCCCAGTTCATTATGAAAACCAGCCTTCATTCCATTGACCCCATCTACTTACCACTGTATAGGCCAAAATAATCTAAGAGGAAATAAAATGTGGAGCTGGAGGAGCACAGCAGGTGAGGCAGCATCAGAGGAGCAGGAAAATCAATGTTTCGGGCTTACACCCTTCATCAGGACTGGGGAGGGGGAAGAGAGCTCAGGAATAAATAGAGGGAGAGGTTGAGGCTTGGGGAAGGTAGGTGGGATAGGGATATGTGGACGCAGATGGGGGTTGTAGAGATTGCTCAATGGTAAGGGTGGGGCGGATAGGTGAGAAGGGAGATAGGCAGGTAGTGTCAGGTCAAGGAGGTGGGGATGAGACAGAAGGTTGGACATGGGACGAGGCGGGGGGTGGGAGATTTTGAAACTGGTGAACTCTATGTTGAGCCATTGGACCGTCAGCTCCAAAGGTGGAATATAAAGTGTTGTTCCTCCAGTTTACGTGTGGCCTCATTTTGACAGCAGAGGAGGCCCAGGATGGGCATGTCACCAAGGGAGTGGGACGGGGAAGTTGAAATGGCTGGCAAACAGAAGATGGTGTTGATTGGAGCATACAGAGGACAGATACTCCACAAATCAGTCACCGAGTCTACATTTGGTCTATCTGACATAAAGAAAACCATATCAGGAGCAACGGATGCAATAGACCAGGTTAGAAGATGTGCAGGTGAATCCCTGTCAGATACGGAATGATTGTTTGGGGCTTTGGACAGAGGTGAGAAGGGAGGTGTAGGGGCAGGTGTAGCACTTACTATAGTTTCAGGGTTAGGTGCTGGGTGTGATGGAAGGGTCGGTGGGGAGTGTGGAGCAGGCGAGGGAATCACGGAGTGAGCGGTCCCTAAGGAATGCAGAAAGGGGTGGGGAAGGAAATGTCAATTTGGTGGTGTTGGCTGATTATAGGTGGCAAAAATGGCGGAGGATGATGCGTTGGATTTGGAGATTGGTGGAGTGGTTTGTGAGGACCGGGGGAACTCTATCCTTATTGTTATTGGGGGAAGGAGTTTAGAGGGCAGAAGTACAGGAAATGCAGGAGATGCAGTTGAGGGCATTATGAATCATGGGAGAAGGTAAATTATGGTACTTGAAGTAGGAGCACATCCAGAATGTCCAGGAGTGGAACACTTCCTCCTGGGAGGATTTGCGGTGGAGGCAGAGCAATTCGGAGTGTGGGATCACATTGTTGCAAGAGGGTGGGTGAGAGAACGTGTAGTCAAGTTAGTTATGGGAGTCACTGGGTTTGAAATGGATGTCGGTGCTAAGTCGGTTATTGGAGATAGAGATGGAGGGGTCTAGGAAGGGAAAGGATGTGTCAGAGATAGTCCAGGTGAATTTGAGGTTGGGGTGAAAGGTGTTCGTGAAGTGAATGAACTGTTTGAGCTCCTCATCCCGGTTCTATTCTCTTCCACCCTCCTCCATCAGGCCGAAGATACAAAAAAATTAAAAGACATGCCAACAGATTCAAGAGCAGCATTTTCCCCAGTGTTAACAGACTTTTGAACAGGCCTTTCATGTATTAAAGTGGATTTTTCTCTGCACCTTCTCTGTAGCTGTCATACTATACTCTGCAGATAACAAGGTGTAGAGCTGGATGAAAACAGCGGGTTGAGCAACATCAGAAGAGCAGGAAAGCTGACGTTTCGGGCCTAGACTGTTTCTGAAGAAGGGTCTAGGCTCGAAACGTCAGCCTTCCTGCTCCTCTGATGCTACTTGGCCTGCTGTGTTCATCCAGCTCTGCAACTTGTGATCTCAGATTCTCCAGTATCTGCAGTTCCTACTATCTCTGATACTATATTCTGCATTCTGTTTTATTATCCTGATGTACTTACGTAAGGCATGATTTGCCTGTATAGCAAGCAAAAAATGTTTTTCACTGTACCTCGGTATATCTGTTCCAAAGTAGATGTCGACCCCTCTCTGATAACTAAAACTGAAATACACATTGAAGCTCACCTCACCTCAGAATCTGTTAAAGGAAGTGTGAAAAGTGGCATTATCTGCCCCTCAACTCCCAAGCCATTATAAAAAGTGATTAACTGAAATGAAATCCTTTCACTCACTCTTGAATTGACAAGTGACAATTTCTTTATCAAACTCAAACAATGAACAAATTAACAGAATTACTACCAACCAAACAATTCCCCTTTAACTACTAACTATTCCCAACCAAAATGAAATTCAAACAGTATGCTGTCCCAATAAATATAAGCCCCACTTGTATAAGCCAAAATAATAATAATGTAGATCAAAACTTAATCTCTCAACGTTACAGCCAGAATATTATTTGTCTTCTCTGTTGTCATCTAGTCAGGAGTATCTTCCATTGTTGAATTCTTCTGTCAGGAATAATAGCTAAGAGTGCTGTAGTACCTATAGTTTCGATGATAGTTTTCTGGGAGCTGAGAGAATTTTGTGAAAGCCAGTGATTCATTCTTTTATAACTGAGAGCTGTTCTGTTGGCACTTGACAGTTGACGCTCACACTGATTTTCAAATGCCCTCTTCTTTTATACCCTTGTTGACCTATTAATTTCTTACAATAGGATTGGCCCTAGGTTGTCAAAACCATCAAATTTAAATTTAATTGGGTTTGGGTATCTCAGGCCTGGTTTAAATTAATTGGCTAAATTCAAAAGCCTGTTGACTTGGTAAAAATGCTGCTTTGCCTGCTGACAGCATAGCCTTCTGATACAATGTTTGAATTTCAAGAACTCCATGCATCTGCTGCTGTCTGCAGACATTGTTTCTTAATCTCCAAGCCTGGAAAAGCACATCATCTTTTAAAGGGACCATACATTCTTCCCGCCATCATTTTACAAACAAATTCTAACATCCTGGCTTCCAATCTACAAGTACTGTACCCAACCTTGCAACACATGTGACAATAATGAATTAAATCAAGTCATCATTACAGTCTTAAAACAACAGGCAATGGGCAATAAGGCTGTACTCCAGGTTGTGGACAGATTCTGGCTCTGCAGGGGTAGCATTTCCAGGATGCAAGAGTGTGTTGTTAGCCCACCGACACTGAAGAGCTAATGAGTAGTGGAATTAGCAACATGACTGAAGGGAAATGTGGCTGGTAATTAAAGGGATTAATTTGCTTTTATAGCATAGATCTAAAATGTTTCAAACCTGAGATTGAGAGACATTTGTGAGGTAAGTGCAGAGAGTTACAGAACCAGAAGAGAGATGGAACCACAGTGTAGATCTGTCTAATGTTTTAACTAATTCAACGATGGAACCGAATCAAGGGACTGAACAGCTATACCTCAGTTGTGAACAATTTTATTTTCAGCAGCTGCGCAATCAGGAATCTAACCTTTATTATGTCATTTCAAGCTTCAAACTTTTAAGTTTACAGCACATACCTACCATAGTCTCAACCAGCTGTGTATGTTATCTTTGTGAGACAGATCTGGCTCAGTCTTGCACCTGTCTCTCTTCCAGAGCCCTCTGGCTAAAGGACGACAGGTGGAGAACTGTCAGGAATGACGACAAGCTGCATTTACCTTAAATAAACATATCTTGTTTTTCAAGGAGTTGAAGATGGATGAGGGCAAGCCAATTTGATTGAGACAACACACAAAGAACGTTGTTCTAATGAAGGAGTAGACCACATGTTCCACCTTCATCATGTATGGGAGTCATTGTTAGGACAACCAATAAATTGTCTGAACATGGACAGATCATGTCATCCAGCCCATGTTGCCTGGTACCATAATTCCTGGTCCGGATCCCGATTCCTGGATGTGATCCCTTAAACCTCTCTGATATTTGCTGCAAACATAGAAACATTGGAATAGGCATAGGGAGTCCAACCCCTCAAGCATGCGCTGCCATTGTAAATTATTGCTGATTATTGACATCAGTGTTATAGTCCAGTGTTATCCCCATGTTCATTGATGTCTTTACTATCTAGATATCCAGCAATCACTATCTTGAATATCCGTAGCAACTAAACTTCCACAGCTCTCTGGGGTAGAGAATTCCAAAGGTCTGGTACCCTCTGACTGAAGAAATTTCTCTTCATCTCAGTCCTAAATCGTTATTTGGAAAATATACCCCTTGGTTCCAGCCAGCAGAAAAAAATTTGTTTCTGCACATAATCTGTTGAGCCCCTTTAAGAACAGTATTAATTTCAATGAGATCTCTTCTCCTATTTCAAATCTCTAGAGGATACAGGCACTGTCACTGCAATCTCTCTCAAGACAGTCTGTCATCCCAGGCAATTTTCTGCTAGGCTCTATGGATAACAAGTGCTGCCTGTTCATGGTCAGTATGTCAGAGAATATTTAGGAGACACTTGCATGATATCCTCACTGTAGCATAGCATATGATCTGAGGGTATAAAGATTCAGACACCATCTTATTTGAGATCACTTGAAGCATGACATGCTATTGAAAGCATTTTGCTCCTTTGTAACTGAAATAGTCGAATTTTGTATAATAACCAGCCAAATGTTGAATCCTTCAAACCATGCTATTCACACGTAGTTTCTTAAGGAGACAGAGCATGGGCGGATGGTTTGTTTTGGACTGGAGGCCTGTGACCAGCAGTGTTTCACAGGGATCAGTAATGGGTCCACTTTTGTTTGTCATTTATATAAATGATTTGGATGAAAATATAGCAGGCTCTGCTAGAAAGTTTGCAGGTGACACCAAATTTGGTGGTGTAGTGGACAGTGAAGAAGGTTATCTCAGAGTACAATGGGACTTTGATCAGATGGGCAATGGCCAAGGAGTGGCAGATGTAGTTTAATTTGGGTAAATTAGGGTGTTGCATTTTTGGTAAGGCAAACCAGGGCAGGACTTACATAGTTAATGGTGGGGTCCTGGAGAGTGTTGTCAAACAAAGGGGTGAGAGTGGATAGCTCCTTGAAAGTGTAATTGAAGGTAGACAGGATGGTGAAGAAGGTGTTTGGTACTCTTGCCTTCATTAGCCTGTACATTGAGTATAGGAATTGGGACATCATGCTGTGGCTGTACAGGGTATTGGTGAGGCCATTTTTAGAATACTGTGTTCAATTCTAGTGTCCTTGCTATGGGAAAGACGGTGTTAAACTTGAAAGGGTTCGGAAAAGATTGCCAAAGATGTTGCTGGGATTGGAAGGTTTGAGCTTTAAGGAGAGGCTGAATAGGCTGGGGTTATTTTCCCTGGAGTGTTGGGAGCTGAGGGGTGACCTTATAGAACTTTATAAAAGCATGAGGGACATGGATAGGGTGGATAGCCAAGGTCTTTTCCCCAGGGTAAGGGAATCCAAAACTAGAGGGCATAGATTTAAGGTGAGAGGGAAAAGATTTGAAAGGGACCTAAGGGTCCACATTTTCATGCAGAGGGTGGTGTGTGTATGGAATGAATTGCTAGAGGAAGTGATGGAGGCTGGTACAATTCCAACATTTAAAACGCATCCGGATGGGTACATGAATAAGACGGGTTTAGATAGATATTGGCCAAATGCTGGCAAACGGGACTAGATCAGTTTATGATATCTTGTCAGCATGGACAAGTTGGACCAAGGAGTCTGTTTCTGTGCTGCACATCTCTATGATTCTATTACTTCCCAATACCTGGCCGTGTGTAAAGTTCAGAAAAACAATTCCTAACTTTTAAAATTAAATGAGAGTAGAAACAAATGAGAAAAGCAAATAGAAAGCAATGTAAAGAAATGCCAGTCCTTTTAGGAAAGATGAAAGAGAAGAAAAAATGGAAGAATCAATTGAATACAACAGATGAGATCAACAAACAAGCAGTAGTTGTATAAAACACAAGGTATTGTGAATACAGAGGAGAGATGGTAGAGTGAAGGGATAATGCAAAATTTGAATCTATTTGTGTAGAATTTAGAACAGAACTGAAACATCACTTAGAATCATGGAATCCCTACAATGTGGAAACAGGCCATTCGGCCCATCAAATTCACACCAAACTTCTGAAGAGCATCCCTTCCAGACTCACCCCTCCTATCCCTGTAACCCTGCATTTCCTATGGCTAATCTACCTAACTTGTACATCCCTGAGCACTATGGGTCATTTGACATGGCCAATCCACCTAACCTGCGCATCTTTAGACTGTTGGAGGAGATTAGAGCACCCAAAGGAAACCCACACAGATGTGGTGAGAATGTGCGAACTCCACAGATACAGTTGCCCAAGGCAAGAATTGAACTTGGGGCCCTGGTACTGTGAAGCAATAGTGCTAACTACTGAACTACCATGCAGTCCAATATTCCTATTAGCGGAATATTATAGATGTTTAAGTCATAAGAGAAAGGGCTATGAAGAGAAAATGCAGAAAAATGAAGAAAAAAATGGACAATGAAGAGGAGTATCATATTAACCTTTTTCATACTTTGAAATAAATGTAATTGGCTTTTGCCAATGTTGGAGGATGAAATACGATAGAAAATAAGACCCAGAATAGAGGCATGAGATAAATTCTTTTATGGGAATGAACGGAGCAACATTTGATAATAATGACAGTAATGATAGTAAAATGTAGGGTACACAAGGTAGATGGATCTTAGAGTAGGATGATAGGTCTGCACAATGTTGTGGGCCGAAGGGCCTGTACTGTGCTGTACTGTTCTATGTTCTACGTTCTATGATATGCACTTCATGGGATAAGGTACCTTACTGATGTTGCGGACATTCCATTTGCGGCAATAGGATGCGACCAAGTTCACAATGACCTTCACCTGTGAGATCCATCCGATTTTAAACACTCCAACAAGGTAAGGCTGCCTAACAGTGCATCATAGCACATGACTTAAGTGGTGTAAGGCAACATGTCAGAAAGCTTGTCTCCACTCCCAGAACCATTCATGGCGCAGCACAAAATCTGACTAGGCGAGCTGTTGTTTTGTTGTTCTCATCTCTAGTACTAATGCTGAACATAACCTGGAGGATAGATAAAAGGTGGACCTGCAAATGATGACACACCAGGCATGAGTAGGATGAACCTATATACAGAATTGGAGCTGCGTAAATGTCAGGGAACTTCACTGGAGTACCCAATAGAAGACAGTTGGTAATATTCAGATCAAAATGGTCTATGCATTGGAAAGTCATCACAACGCCTGTTATCAAAGTTGAGCAACATATTAAGGTCACGACACAAGCTTGGTAAAGTACTTTAGGCAAACCTTGGAGCCCATTCTTCCTAGTGTGGGAGGGCTGGCTAACTCCACTGATGTGGGCTGCACCAGTACGCAAGATGTAAAGCTGATGTCTCCACTTCCATTGCAATCTCAATTAGCGGCAACCATTCAACCTGCCGCAAATTTACCCTTGTCACCAGGTGTACCTATGTGCCCTATCTGGATCGTCAGCTCCATCCAACCAAATATCACTCCCAGCTTAAACTTTCAAACGCCTCTGCATTGGATATTTCAAATTTTCTCTTCACTGAGGTCTCAAATCTACCCTGTTTTACAAGTGGTCTTTTTTTGGGCTGTTTCATTCCATAATTCTATTTTTAATAGAACTAGCCTGTCACCTAACCAGCCAGAAGCCTGGAAAATAATTCAGTTAACACAATTTGCTAAAGCACTGTTGGTACACTAAAAGCTTGCCTTTTTGTAAAAATGTACGAATAAGGGAAAAAGAAACATATCTACGGAGCCATCGGATTACCTTAAAATGCCAATAGGCTCATTCCTATCCTTTAGGCAAGGAAATCTTTTGTCCTTACTGGTCTGACCTACATGTGACTTCAGTCCCACTTAAGTATATTTGACATTTAAGTGCCCTCTACATTGACCGAGCAACTCAGTTGTATCAAAACACCAGCAAAATCAAGGGCCACCATCTCTATCTATTCAGCCACACCTACACCCGATCATTTATGAACACTTCATAAAAAGGTTTGTGCTTTCTTTGAAAATCATGTTTGCAGGCGTTATTTTGCCTCGCGTCTACAGCACCATGACAAAGTTGACATCAAAACACGTCATTGCATGCAAAGCTGTCATCATGTCTCTGGCATGACACGCCCCTGTGACAAGCATGACACCTGCCTCTTCTATGTGTCCTTTTGCCCCGTCTTTAACGCTGAAGGTGACATCTCAGAATCATTTTGCTTTTTTTTTGCAAGTTGACTCTTTTTCGTTTCCCTGTGATCTCACGGAAGTCTCCCAACGAACTGTTCACACGGGTCTGGGAGATCTTGATGCATGCAATACATCAACCAAGGAATCAAGTTTGACTTGGTTCACGTATGGGTGAGTTAGCAAGGCATTTTTATTTGTTTAGCGTGACCCATGCCAACTTGCAGAACTGGCATGCTTTCTGCCCTATAAATACTGGAAGTTCCTTATCCTGATAATACATCTGATTGTCAAAAGGGTGAACGATTAAACAACAAATGTTTCACAGAGGCAAAGCTGCGATTATGTTTTTGTATACTTGTGATAGCAGTCTGCTGACTGCTGTTACCAGCACCAATGCTTGAACTCCCTGCCGTATGATTGTGACTGTGGGTCCCCACAATGAGGGTGGTGGGTCAGGTTCTTCAGGTGAGCTAAAGGGTGTGGAGAGGATATATAGGAAAGAAGAGTCGGGGTCACAATCAGGTCAGCCATGACTTATCAAATGGCACAGCAGGCCCAAGGGTCTCTTGCTTCTAATTCTTATGTAAGTTGAGCCGTACAAAATTGATGTGAAGGGCAGAAGCATGCAGCAGCAAAGGGGGATTTTTGTTTTATTGCCAAACCTTACTGACTATAACATGCCTAATTATTACACTTACTTTCAATGGGTGGCTTCAATGTCCAACACCAAGAGTGGCTTGGCAGCAGCACTGCTGACTGAACTTTTTGAGTCCTAAAGGACTAGACTGCTAGACTGGGTCTGCTGCAGATGGTGATGGAACTAAGGAAAGGGAAAAACCTTAATTCATTATTAATTTGCCTGCCACAGATGCATTCTTCCACAGCAGTATGGTATCACACAGACCTTACAGAGGCAAAAGTCCTGACTTCACATTGAGAATACCTTCCATCATGCGCATGGCACTACCAATGCACTACATGGGAATAGGCTTTGGCTAGGTCTAGCAACTTGTGTCTGGGCATCCATGAGGTGCTGTGGGCATCAGCAGCAGCTGAATTGTATTCCAACACAATCTGCAGACAGTCTACAGCACCCCAGATGCCTGTCTTCAGCCAACTTGATCCACTTGTTATCTCCACGTGTTATCGAGAAATGGTTGAAGGCAAAGGCAACAGACCCTGACAATGTGCTGAAGGTTTGTAATCCAGGACTTGCTGCTCCCTTAGCAACCTTGTTCCCAGCACAGCAACAATACGGACACTGAACCAACCATGTGGAAAAGTGCCATTGTAATTCCTGTTCCCAAAATGCAGAACAATCTAACCCAGCCTGATCCAACTCCATCACTCTGCTCTTAATCTTCAGTTAAGTGATGGATGTATCATCAACCATGTTATGGAGTAACACTTGATCAGCAAAAGCCTGCTCACTGACACCCAGTTTGCATTCTGCCAGCGCCTCTCAGCTCCTGATCTCATTCCAGTGTTGGCTGAATCATGGACTAAACAGCTGAATTCCAGAGGTGAGGTGAGAGTGACAGCCCTTGACATCAAGGCTGCATTTGACCGAATGCATCATCAAGGAACCCTAGCAAAACTGGAGTCAGTGGGAATGAGGGGCTATATGGAGTGTAATGTGGGGAAATGCGAAGTTGTTCATTTTGGAAGGGAGAACAAAAGGACAGAATATTATTTCAATGGAGAAAACCTGCAGAATTCTGCGGTACAAAGGGACTTGGTCATGCTTGTGCATGAGCACGGAAAAGTAAAACATAGGTGCAGCAGATAATCAGGAAAACTAATGGAATGCTGAAGCTTATTTCAAAGTGATTGTGTATAAGAGTAGGAAAGTCTTTCTACAGATGTATAATGAGAGCAGATCTGGAGTACTGTGAGCAGTTTTGATCCCTTATTTAAGAAAATATATCATTTCATGGGACCCAGTTTAGAGAATGTTCACAAGGATGATCCCTGATATGGATGGATTGCCTTATGTGCAAAGGCTAAATGGATTGGTCTCTACTCACTGGAGTTTAGAACAATGAGAGGTGCTCTCATTATAACATGTAGACTACTTAAGGAGCTTGACAAGGTAAATGCTGAGATGATGTTTCTCCTCTTGGGAGAGTATAAGACAACTGGGCAAGATCTCAGAATTAAAGAACACTAAATTAAGATGAGGAGGAATTTCTTCTCTCAGAGGGTTATGAGCCTTTGGAGCTCCTTGCCACAGAGAGCTGTGGGAGCAAAGTTTTTTAGTATATTTATGCTGAGATGGATAGATTCTTGATCAGCAAGGGAATCAAGGGTTACAAGGAAAATAAAAGGAAGTGAATGCGAGGAATGTTGAATCCGCTATGATCATGTTGAATGGCAGAGTAGGCTTGAGGGGCTGAATGGACTAATCCTTTTCCTATTTCTGATGGTCTTATGAAAGATCTTCACTTATTACAGTCATACCTGGCACACAGGAAGATGGTCATGGTTGTTGGAGATCAGTCATCTCAGCTCCAAGGCATCTCAGCAGGAGTTTCTCAGTGTATGTCCTAGGTCCAACCATCTTGCAAGTTGACTCTTTTTCGTTTCTCTGTGATCTCACGGAAGTCTCCCAACGAACTGTTCACACGGGTCTGGGAGATCTTGATGCATGCAATACATCAACCAAGGAATCAAGTTTGACTTGGTTCACGTATGGGTGAGTTAGCAAGGCATTTTTATTTGTTTAGCGTGACCCATGCCAACTTGCAGAACTGGCATGCTTTCTGCCCTATAAATACTGGAAGTTCCTTATCCTGATAATACATCTGATTGTCAAAAGGGTGAACGATTAAACAACAAATGTTTCACAGAGGCTTCATCAATGACCTTCCCATAAAATCAGAAATGGGGAGGTTTGCCAATGAATGCACAATGTTCAGCAACATTCATGACTCCTCAGGTACTGAAGCAGTCAATGACCAAATGCAGCATAGCCTGGATAATATCCAGGCTTAGGTCAACAGAGAACATTCACTTCACACAAATGCCAGATAATGACCATCCCCAATAATGGATGATCTAACCATTATCACTTGACATTCAAAGGCATTGCCATCACTGAGTCTACTACTGTCAATATCCTGGGAGTTACCATTGACCAGAAAATGAACTGGACGAGACATATAAAGGCATTGGCTTCAAGATAGGGTCACGACTGGGAATCCTGCAGCAAATATCTCATCTCTTGACTGCCCAAAGCCTGGCCAGTATCTGCAAGGCACAAGTCAGGGCTGCTCCCCCCTTTCCTAGATAAGTGCAGCTCCAACAACACACAAAAAGTTTGATACCATCAGACAAAGTAGTCGACTTGTTCGGTACCACATCTCCAAACACCCAATCCCTCCATTACCAACAGTCAGTATCAGCAGTGTGTACTATCTACAAGGTGCATTGTAGAAAGTAACTAGTTGAAAAGTAAAATAACCATAGTCACACTCTATCATTAGAGAAAGGTGGCTAGTGCTATTTTAACATAAGGGTTACCACACTTCAGAAAAGGGGTAAGGTTGCAAGTGTATGACTTGACTTGAATTATCTGTGACTTGAAACATTAGCTTGCTGTCTATTTGGGGATGTTGCCTGACCTGCTATGATTTCCAGCATTTTTTGATTTCAGTGCAGATTCCAGCATCTGCAGTAATTTGCTCCTGCATGATCCTTGGGAACAGCCACACCTACACCACATCCACAGGCTATAGTAACTACCATTTGCCAACTTATCATGACCATGTTGGAACTTTTACCATGCACTGATAATTTACTCTGGAAGCACACATTTGCATTGCAGGGCACGCTTGTGACTTGCAGTGAAAGGCTGCAGAATGAACATTTTGTGCACAGGAACTCAGCTTGCACACTAGACCAGACTGAAGCATGTTGACTAGCTCTCTTGGCAATCACTTATTGAGCAGCTACCTGTGAACCCACAGAATGCCAGCCTTGCCTTGTGTTGTCTTGCTGTACCAATTAGTGCTTTTCACAATTATGGCACCCTGAGAAGGAAGTGAGAAGCATTCATAGAGTCATAGAAATGTACCGTATGGAAGCAGATCCTTTGGCCGATAGGATAGTGAAGAAAGCATTTGGTATGCTTGTTTTGATTGGTCAGTGCATTGAGAATAGGTGTTGGGAGGTCACGTTGCAGCTATACCGGACATTGGTTAGGCCACTTTTGGAATACTGTGTGCAATTCTGGTCTCCCTGCTATAGGAAGGATGTTGCAAAACTTAACAGTGCTCAGAAAATATTTACAAGGATGTTGCCGGGGCTGGAGGGTTTGAGCTACAGGGAGAGGCTGAATAGGCTGGGGCTGTTTTCCCTGGAGCATCGGAGGCTGAGGGGTGACCTTATGGATATTTATAAAATCATGAGGGGCATAAATAGGGTATATATGGTGGGGGAGTCCGAAGCTAGAGAACATAAATTTAAGGCGAGAGAGGAAAGATTTGAAAGGAACCTAAGGGGCAACTTTTCCATGCAGAGGATGGTGCGTGTGTGGAAGGGGCTGCCAGAGGAAGTGGTAGAGGCTGGTACAATTACAGCATTTAAAGGCACCTGGATGGGTATGTGATTAAGAGGGCTTTCGAGGGATAAGGGCCAAATGCTGACAAATGGGACTAGATTTATCTAAGATATCTGGTCAGCATGCACTAGTTGGACCCTTCAGTGTTCTGGCCATTATTTCTCATTCAATCAACAATATACAAAAACATTGTTATCAAGTTGTTAATTTACTCATTGTTGTTGACACTAGCTGTTTGCTAACTGTTTGCCATAGTTTTCTACAACTTCAAAAGAAGTTTATTGATTGTAAAGAGCTTTGGGATGTGCTGATGTCATTCAAAGTATGATATGTCTTTTCCCGGACAGAGAGAAATTTAAACGTTTCTGCACATATTTCCGAACATTGTGATGTCCCAAATGCTATGCTTGCTTAAATAGGTTTTCTCACCTGTAATTAAACCAAAAGGACAGCAGTAGTTCAAGAACACAGCTCATCATCACCTTCTCAAGAGCATCAAATGATGGCCAACTAGCGATGCCTACATCTGGTGAAATAATTTTAAAAAAACTAGTTCTTGAATTGTTGCAATGCAAGAAATGTGGGAGCTAATATGTGCGCACTTATGTTCCACAAACAACAATAGGTTTGTCCGAAATATAGTAAAAACTCACATGAATAAGGTTCCTTTAATGCAGTAAAATATTTCAAAACACTTCAGAGGAGAATTTGAAATTAAAATATAACACACAGCCATTTAAGGAGATACTAGAGGAGGTTTCTTTCTTTAGAGTCCATTCATGGGATATCAGTGCCAAAGGTCAGAGCAGCGTTTATTGTCCATTTCTAGATGAGCTTGAGAAGCTGATGGTGAGCTGCCTTTTTGAGCTGCTGTAATCTATTTGATGTCACTAAAAAGGAATTCCATGATTTTCACCCAGCGATACTGAAGGAACAGTGATATATTTCCAAGCCAATATTGGGGATGGTTTGGAAAGGAACTTGCAAGTGGCATTCCTAAGTATATGCCACATTCTTTCCTTCTAAATGGTAGTGGTCATGAACTTAGAAGGTGCTAAGTAAGGAGCTTGGTGAACTTCCGCAGTGCAGCGACTGGATGCCAGTGAACGTGGAACCAGTCAAGTGGGCTGCTTTGTCCTGAATGATGTCAAACTTCTTGAGTGTTGTGGAGCTGGCTAAGAATTGTTTCAGGAATGAGTCTGAAACAAACTGGCCTCAGTCTTCTCCATAGTTACAGAGGTGGAGTTGTTCAGGGCTTGTGAAAGCTGCTATAAAAATGAGAACCTATTTTCTTTATTTGTTGGGGCTCTAATCTATTGATGGTACTTTCCCCTCACTGACGTGCCATTGGCAACGGTAATACAATTGGGAAGATGCACCGAGAAGGAAAAGCTCATATTCTTGACATTGAGAAGGCCTTTTTGCATTTTCCTCTTCAATTTGCAGCTACATTATTGAGCTGTGACTATCCTACTTCCATGTATTTGTATCTTATTACTAGCCCAAATCGCACCATTTAAGCTTTATCCCAGTTCTCTTCTCCTTCCATGACAAACTAGGCATGTATCCAGAGAAGGTACCTGCTGGCTACAGGTCACCAATTGCGTTTCCCAGGCATCATCCAGCTGGGTCTTCACATCAGTGTTCTCCAACCATTCATCCACATGAGTGTGAGTCGGTAAGCTAGCTCGCACAACAGTTCAGCCTTTCACCTCTTAACTGTGGAAATTAACAACACTCATGATTTGCATACCTGTATCAGGTCACTTTCCATGCATGGACATAAATACACCTCATGCATCTCCACAGGCACCGTATCACACTTCGCTTGCTTTCTTAGCATTGACACATACTTAGAAGCCTACAGACTCGATGGCTTGCTTTGTTTTTAAGCGCAGAGGAAAAAGGCAACAGATTTGTCACAGTAGTTGAGGGGAGGAGGCACTGAACCAGTTAAAAGGGTAGGCATATTGCTGAAGTCAAAGGGAAATAGTCCAGTTCTGATCTGATACGCTTCTGGGCTTAACGTATGGTGCCATTGATGTAACTGGTAGGAGGCCCTAATTGTGACCAGCACTTCCACCTCTCCTACTGCATAGTAGCACAAAAAGGGTAGTCAAAGGGGATTACTGTCAGTCAGGTGGGGTACCACCACAGTCAGTCAACGGGCTCTTCCAACTTCAGACAAGGAGTTTGGCCATGGTCGGTGAGGCTCCTGGTCCTGCAGGATTTTGTGGATTTATGTCCTTGGAGTCCATGGATTGGGCTATAGGACAAGAGCACCCATTTCAGTGTCCGTAGTTTAGTCAGTTAGGGTGCTGGAGACATCGGTCCAGGATGAGATGGGCCAATTTCCCTCTGGTCAGTCACGTGGAGAGAATGAGTGGGATGGATGTAAATGGAAGAGCAGACAGTATTGTTGCAGGAAGAGGTGGCGAGAGAACAGGAAGCATAGAGGGCAGGAATGGTTAGTGGAGTGGGAGAATGAGGTGCGAGATTGCCATTGTGTGGGAGAGTGAGAGTTGTAATCCATTCGCCTTGGATGAGATAAGTGCTCTGTGAGCGGTGTCCCTGGGAGTGTGAGGTAGCTGACAAGAAATGGTGGCATCCACTTGAGTTTCACAGGAGATCATTAAACATTTTCCTGCACTGTTGGGCATTCCTTTTAACCTGGGACCTTGAAATGACACAGGCCAGTGTTTGGGTCCAAGCTAGTTATACTGGGTGGTGGAGCCTCCTTTGGCAATTACTGGGTATGCTCCTCTCCAACACACCAACCACCACCAGCTCTAGGAACCTGTACACCAAGCAGGAAGTAAGCTTTGCCTTCTGCACCATGTCCTCTGTGCTAATGGTGAGACCACCATAGTGTGAGGTTCAGTTCCTGGCTTGCTGCCTCTGAAGTGATGTGCATCCGGGCTTTATATACAGTGCTATGCTGTCGCCATAAATGACAGAAGGTCCCAGTAGTGACAAACACTTTCACCTCTCTTGGTTGCCCAAGACAGATAGTGAAGGGTCTGGTTGTACAATTATTGGCATAAAGGGCAAAGCAATTGGGTGGGAAAACTAGCTCCCAGCAATGAGACACTGGCTGCTATGAATCTCTATTGACAAAACACTACAACTGCAAATGGAACATTTCACCGTCACATTTATTTCAAAAGTAAGATTGCTCTACATTACCTCAACGAAAAATCTCTCTAGCTCTTCTATGAACCTGAGAAATTTCATAACAATAAAGGCATGCCCTTGTAAACTCAACTTTCATTATCAACAAGCCGATCTACTATCAAAGAAGTCACATCTGCTGCTATTGGTTAAAGTCTTAAAAAGGCTAATGACTGGTTTCCCCACTATGTAAAAGCACACTTCATTTGTGTTTACTGTCGCATTGTATCACCTCAGGTGGGATTAGGTCTTTGTTTATGAATAAACACTGAGCGCACTCCTACTTTAAGAGGCTGGACTGTTTACTAAACTATATTTCTTTCTTTGTTCGGTTTAATCTGGAGAAAAAGAAAAAGCTTGGGGTGAAACAAATGTATTCAGCCAATCTGAAGAAGTCAGTAAGAATCGGGCCATAAGACTTTATGAAGCAGTAAATCAGTCCTGAGTCTAATGGCCTGAAGTTGCATTAAGAATAGCCATGAATAACAACACTCATAATTATCATGGTGTAAAATGAACAGCAAATTCCAGAGTCAGGTTAAACATGGAAAACCGGAAGTCATTGTTGTATCTTGCCTTCATTTCCAGGCTGCGCTCTCTACTAGCATCTCACTGATCAGGTCAAAATTGAAATCCATATAGACATGAATTTATTGTACATACTCACTGACTACGTGTATAACACGTTGGAAAAATGTAGAGACTTTTCCATTTAATGGTCTGATAATTTTTAATTACTGTTAACAATATCTCTAGTGCTGAAATTTTAAATTTGTAAGTCAGAAGCCTTAATCCCTCAGATTTGAATTATTGTCACAGACTAAGACAAATTAAAATTAAAATATTTTTTAGTTTTCTTTTTAATTTTTGATCCCTTTTGTTTCTGTCCTTAATGACCATCTATCTCTTTTCACATTATTCTGTTTTCAAGACAATGATTTTATGTTGTTAGGCGCACATTTTACCTAAGGCAATGCATGCCTATGTGAGGATGTGACAGTCTGGTTGGTTGAATAGTTTACTTGCCAAGCTCATACAGATCATAAGTTCCCTCTAGATGGTGTTAACTCAGATGTCTGATGGTTGTATGTCACAGGTCAAAGCCCATGAAACTTTTGTGTGCGGATGTAAACATTACAAATGACAACCATCATTCCCACAAAATCTGAGCCATTGAATGGATACTCTTGATCCGTGAAATCCCACTATTCGGTTGTGTTCCCTTATTAACTCATCTAATCTTGCATGTTTTCTGATATTGTTGCTCTCTAGGATTTAGAAGGTTAAAGGATGATTTGATCAAAGTCTTCAAGATATTAACAGGAAAAGGCAGGGTAGATGAAGATATACTATTTCCACTGTTTGGGGATTCAAGAACTAGGGGACATAGATTGAGAATTAGGACCAGATTGTTCAGGAAAGATGTTAGGAAGCACATCTACACACAAAAGATGGAAGATGTTTGGAACTCTCTTCCGCAAATGCCTGTGGCTGTGGGATCTGTAGTTAATTTTAAATTTGAGATAGCTAAATGTTGGGAGAATTATTCTAGCTGTGATAGAAATGCAAAAAAAATCTACATGGTTGTAAATTCACCATGGCAAGTTAGTGAATTGAGTTCAAGTAAAGCTGGTCATTCTCACCTCTTTCATTGTGTGTTTTTCTGCCATAATATCAGTTTGGGTACGAAACAGGCTGGACAAGGAGAAAGCAAAGTCAAGGACTACCTTCAGGCTTAGATTGAAATCCTATACAGCGGCAGGAAACCCATCGATGTACAGCTCCATGACATCATTACACAGTTGTCCCAGTGTCCTGTAGTGTGCCATTAAACATAACGTGAGAACTTTTAAAAGAAAGTGATTCCCTCAGGAAGGACCTAGTCATCTATGTATCAGCCCAACACCACACACAAAATCTTCAGCGTCTAAAACATTCACAGTGATTAAGGGTGTATTTCCTCAATAGTTTATCTTTAATTCACTCATGGGATGTGGGTGTCATTGGCTGGGTCAGCATTTATTGCCTGTCCCTAATTGCCCTTAAGAATATGGTGCTAGCTACTGCTGTCAATATGCAACAAGTAGATGCCCAGTGCTGTTAGGGAAGGAATTCCAGCATTTTGTCCCAACAAAACTGACGAGGTGGTGATATATTTCCAAGTCTAAGAGAGAATCTTGTGGACGGCAGTGTTCCCATGTATCTGCTGCCCCTGTCCTTCTAGGTGGTAGTAGTTATGGGTTCGGAAGGTGTTGTTGAAAGAGATTTTGTGAATTTCTGCAGTGCATCTTGTAGATGGTACACACTGGTGCTATCACGTGTCAGTGGTGGACTGTTGCTTGTGGATGTGATGCCAACCAAACGGGCTGCTTTATCCTGGAAGGCTTCAAACATCTTGAATGCTGTTGAAGTTGTGCTCCTCCAAGCAATGGGAGTGTATTCCATCACACTCCTGACTCATGACTTGAAGATGGTGGACAGGTTTTGAGGGTTACCCTAAAAGGGCTGCCTCCATCTCATTAATAAATATTCTATTTAATACAAAAAGTGACACTTACTGGAATCAGTCTACATCATTTATTTGAAGTGAGCTAACAGTTACATGAAAATAATGGACAGACGTTTGGTGCAGACACTTCAAGGTAGTATAGCTCCCAAACGTTTCTGACCTCTACCTTTGTGTTATTTTGAGACCGAAGTTTTCAGGCACTTAATCAGTTAAAGACCAGAAACAATACAAAACAGTGCACACTTGTTTAACCAGGTACTTACATTTAAAGCATGAAGAACCGGGTCAGAGCACAATAATAACTCAGTCACTACCAGCAGTTTATCACTAATGTGTAAATACCAGTGTGTAGGTGTTTTGGAGCATTGCTTGAGTGTAATACAGACTCCATGAACAGGTTTCTGATAGAAATCATTATTTTCAATATTCTTAGTCATTTTCTCATTGTTTAAGTCATTATTTGGAAGCTTCCTTCACTTTTAAAACTGGCTGGTGGCCTAAAAAACATGTTCCACAACAAAGAAAGGCATTTCAGTCGTGACATAAGGACTGCACATGAATTAAAAACCTGTGTGTGCTTGTGTGTACATGTGTGTGTATGTCTACATGTGTGTGTGCATGTGTCTTTGTCTCTGTGTTCCAAGGTGGGAGTGTGTGTGTGTGTGTGTGTGTGTGCGTGCGCGCGCGCGCGCGCGCGTGTGTGTGTCTTCATACACATGTGCACTTGTGTGTATGCTTTTCTGTGTGTTTTTCTGTGTGTGTTTATGTCAATGTGTGTGCATATGTGCGCATGTCTACATATAAGTGTGTGTCTATGAGTGTGTATGTGTGTGCATGAATCTATACACATGTACTGTGTGTGCCTCCATGTGTGTTTGCACATATTTACCTCTACGTGTGTATCTACGTGTGTGTTTGTGTGTGTATGGACCTATGTGTGTGCTTACATGTGTGTATGTGTATCTGTGTGTGTGTGTGTGTGTGTGTGTGTGTGTGTGTGTGTGTGTATCACGCCTAAGTTGTTCCAGTGTTACAGCTCCAAGTTCAATTCATGATGATTGGGTTCTTTCCTGGTAGCACCATATTGGATGATTTCCAAGAAGACATGATACAACAGGTCTCTGTACTGAGCTTATGACAAAAAACTGATTCTATTTTAAAAATCTCAAGCAGTATCTTGTCCCATTAGCTGAAACATTGCTAGGAATATGATTATCTGTTGTATGTGATGGAGAATAAAACCGTACTGTGTGAAATTCATCATTGACAATCATGTTCTAGTGTCTGGACCACAATTGCTTCAGAGTGCAATTTTCAGCTTCATCTTGTTAAAGTAGAAATAATCAAAATCCTATAAGAACTTGAAGAAGCTCCTTCCTTCAGCCAATATTTCACTGTCCATCTCAGACAAAGAAGACCCAGTATCTGTCTACAGTACGGTTTTATGTATCAGACACTGATATGCAGGAACATGCTTGATTTTGCATTACTAGCCTGTGGGGTTAGGCCTTGCTTCAGAGACTCAACCTTTAAAAGTCTCGAGGCAACATCAGTTTACTTAATTTTATTCCTCCTTGAAAGAGAGAGGCATGAGAGTTTCTAGGCTTCTCAATGATGTAAGAAGCCATTGGCTACATCCACTAATCAAGCACTTTTATAAGTGCATCTTGTGTTCCTTTATGATGTTTTTGTCTGTCTGGGCTCCTACAATATGTTTCACCATTAGCTACAGCATGGCTGGTAGAATGCTGTTGATGTTTAATGTAGATGGCTATGGAGAGTGATCTTGAGAAGATTCTTATCCAGAATGAGAAGGTTCTGCCAGAGCCCATGGAGACATTAGGTGGATACAGCTTGTTCTACAGTGTAAGTAAACTCATTTACCATCTGATTTCACACCATGGTTGTCTCCTGTGTTAATGGAAGTAGCCAACTGGACTATTATGGATAGAATGGGGTCCAAGTTCTGCACAAAATTGATGTCAAACTCCTCTACATTGCTTTACATTGAACTCTGACTTTCTGACAGATTTCCCAGAGTATGCACTTTCCACCTTTGTTCTGCAGCCTGGTCCATTGTGCCATCATCTGACTGTGAAAGGCAAAAGGCTTCCACCTTCGCTGAGTTAGCTCCTCTGCTTAGATTTCTCCACAATCTGGCTATAAGGTGCAGTGTCTCACCACATGCACATCTTGCCTCTCAGCTTTACTCTCAGTTACACACAAAGTCACTGTGGGAACTGGTGATTTTGACAGCAAAATTGAGAGATGATGATCCCAAAATTATCCACTTATCTTTAGGTGTTTCCTATCGTGGATATTGCAAGGAACCCCCAATTACAAGCCCATCCAAGTATCTACATATTCTGCAGGATGAAGATCTATGTAGAAAGCCCATTCCCTTTTGTAGCAGTCAGTGTGCTATGTTCTGTGACTTAAATGTCTGGTAGCACTGACAGCCAGTTTGACAGCTTCCGTGAAATGATAAGGGGTGGGATTTGGGTGTGTAGGGCTTGGATCATATGCCAGATGGTTGAGGGGGCTTGGAGTGGCAAATGAGTGAGGGGAGATTCCTGTGCCTGGTGGGTATGGTGCCAGGCCATTGAATGGGAACTGTTTCATGGATTTGAAAGCAGGATGGTAGGATAGGAAGCTGCACAGATTTTTATTGGTGGTGCGTGAGGTAATTTCAAAAATTGTACTTAGTGGCCTAAGGCCTTTAGAGCCTCAAATGGCCTTCAGACAGAAAGGACATGAGAAAGGGAATGTGTAAGCTTTTCCATGTCACCTGACTGAAACAGAAGCAATGCATGTGAGGTTGGTAGTATCCCTCTGCCTCTATCCCCTGCATGATCACATCTGGGTCTTTACTTTGCTATATGGGACTGCATTACAGCCCACCTGTAGTGATACAATCTATGGTCATGCAGGCATCTGTGTCTGTCACATCATAGTCTCATCTCTAACTGAAGGGTGCTTGTGACTCAATGGGGACCCATTACATGGAGACAGCTATCCAATTCATCCCACGGGGAAGCGAGGGCCTAGTGGTATTATTGTTGGACTGCTAAACCAAGGACACAGGGAACGTTTCAGAGATCTGAGTTCAAGTCCTGCCGTGGCAAATGCTGGAAATTGAATTCTGTAAAAATCTGGATTTATGGGTCTAATGGTGACTGTGAAGCCATTGTCAATTGCTGGGGAAAACCCATGTGGTTCACTAGTGTCCTTTTGGGAAGGAAACTGCCATCCTTAGCTGGTCTGGCGTACATGTACCTCGAGGCCCAGAGCAATGTGATTGACTCTTACTTGCCTCTAGGTAATTACGGATGGGCAATAAATGATGCCAGTTATGTTGTCATTCTATGAATGAATAAAGAAAACTCATCTGCTGTTCCTCTATAGACCTGGACACTGTCCATATTCTATGCACACCCCCATCCTCCTCTCTACACACCTTCACCCTGCTGTCTCCAGACCCCGACCCTGCTCTCTCCACATCCCCACCCTGCTATCTTCACACCCCCCCTCACCCTCCTCTCTCCACACCCTCATCCTGCTCTCTCCACACCCTCATCCTGCTCTCTCCACACCCTCACCCTCCTCTCTCCATACCTTCACCCGGCTCTCTCCAGACCCCCAACCTGCCCTCTCCACACCCTCACCCTGCTCTCTTCACACCCTCACCCTGCTCTCTCCACATCCCCACTCTGCCCTCTCCAC
>JAHRHZ010000093.1:659024-675990 GCA_024137785.1 Ginglymostoma cirratum | reverse complement strand
TGTGTGTGTGTGTGTGTTTTTGTGTGTGTGTGTGTGTGTGCGCGCGTGTGCGCGTGCGTTTGGGATTTAGAACATTTGGTTTTAATTCTGGATAGCAATATGCTTGTTAACCAGTGTTTGTAAGTTTCAGAATGTTTTGTTTAGAATAAATGGATTACTTTGAGTTGCTTTGAGAAGGCAGGTGACTGTTTCTTTTTGCACTGGACAGTAGGACCAAAGAGAAGCAATTGGCCAGGTTGCTGATTGTCATTGATGGTGTGACAGGTGGAGGAGTGGGACTGAAGTATCAGCACATTCCTCCTGTCACAACCCCATTGCTGTGGGTCTCGAGTCACGTGTAGGATTGCAGATTTCTCTTATTGAAAGACAATGGTGAACCCGAATGTGTTTAACGTCCTGCATGTTACTCAGGCAAGCTTTGAATTCTAACATGGGGGAGGGATTTGAACCCAGGTCTCCAAAGCGTTAGTAAGGGCCCCTGGATCACTGGGCCAGTGACAACACCACTGGCCTGGCATGTGGCCCTATCAGCAGAGGGAAGCTGAGATTTTCACCATCCCTAGAGTTCCTTTTTCCAATCAGAGACCCTGAACTAAGTGCAGCTCTCACCTTTGCTTTGGTAACCCATCTGAAGTTTCAATTCTTATTTGAAACCTTCAAATGTTGGAGAAAGGGTACCTTAAAATGATGGTGTCTTCTCATAATGAAGGCAGTCTACTGTGTGTTCTGCATTGGACTTTGTTCTGTGTGTATTCACTTTGAGACACTGCCTATTATCCACATAGGTGGCGAGCGAATGGTGTCTCTGCCCTATAATTAGCTAATTTGGTAAGTATCACCGTTAGGTGACTGTTCTCCACAGGGGCAGATTTCTGACCTACATTTGACCCTGCTGATGGAGTGCTGAAGCTATGTTTCAAATGTATCTATCATTGTTTTCCACCTTAATTTTTGCCCCATTTCTCCTGAACAGTCCACAGTGTTTCAGTAATGGGCTTCACTGATAGTGATCAGGACAAGGAACCCTGGTTTGCTGATCCTGGAGTATGATATGTTTCTGGAAATTGCTCAACCCTTAAACACTGTTTACATTATCAACTATGTAGGAATCATATCAAAACACCATGAAATGAACATAATTAGCTCGAGAGCTGATAGTGGGAGCGTGTCCTGTGAGTTTATGAAGGCAGCCATTGTATATTACCAGTTACTCAAGTCTACACTTATAGCAAGCACACCAGGGTAGCGGATGAGGGGGAAATGAATGATATTAACCCAAGTGAGTTGAGGGTGGGCTGGAGGGGATCTGGTGGGGAATTAGTGCATAACCTCACTTGCTTTTCTAATATTCAGATCCTCAGTATTTTCACTGTTGAGGCTCCTTTAAAGATGTCCATTCTCAGAACATGCAAAAGCAGGAATAGAGAGGCTGTGGCATAAAGGAAATGTTAGTTTTTGTCTAATTGCTGGTTGCATCTAGTTGGCAAGGAGTTCATTTTAGCAGGGTCTTACAAGAGAGCTGGCAGTCTGGGACTGCAGAAATTCTGGGAGGTGGAGACAGTCCGTGACAAGAGAGAGTCCAGAACGAAGATAGCCAGGGGTAGGAGAGAGTCCAGGGCAGGAGTGAGTCTGGGACAAGAAAGCTAGCAACTTTACCTTTGAGGCCACCAGATGTCAATTCCAGTCCTGCCATCTGTGGTCCTGATACTCTTTGCTTTTTGATAGCAAGATGGCAGATCATTGACTGAAGGCTTGACTGTCAAAACCTGGGATGGGCACCTGAAAAAAATATGTGTGTCACTGACAGAACATTTGACTGAAACATTAAAGCTAGTCTGAATCAGCCCTCATCTCAGGTGGATGGAAAAGGACCTTGAGGCATTTTTGAAGGACTAGTGGAATTTATCACTTTAAGAGGAATTTGGTGGCTGTAAAGTGTTGTGGTATTTCTCCTGGTATAATGTACCATCATATCCTTAAGAATCATTCCCATGATATCCTCGCTGTATCATAACATGTGACCTGAGGGTACAAGGTCTCAAATACCATCTTCCTTTGGGTCACTTGAAACATGACACAATACTAGATGTGTTCTCCTCAGTTGTGATATCATAGTTTAATGTTTGATCTTGCATGCCTGATGAATGTAATGTCTTTATGTAACAGCTAGCTGTGATAAACATTTGCTGGATTCATTAATGCCACAATGGACATGCCCACTTTTGTGTGCTCTGAAAAAGAAAATAAACATTGCTGCAGGCCTACAAGAGGAAACACACATCAATCAAGTGTTTTGGGACAGTTGTGTTCAACAGTTTATATATTTTATATCTCTTAGAGCAATGCAGAGATGATCGGTGCCCAGTTTGATATCATCACTGCCACCTACAGTGGAAGACCAGAAGCACATGCATCCATTGAAGTATCAGCATGTGCTTGATATAGCCGCGAAATACAATGCACTATCCATGTAGACCCCTGTTTCATAGATTAGAGACTGCAGCAGCTTCTCAAGATCGAAAACCTGGGGCTTAAGCTTGTGCAGGTGGTAACATTTCCTCCAAAGGTGGTTGGATGGGGCACATGTGTCCATGATTTCACATGTACTGCATGACACACACTCCAACTGGATAGGGTTAGGATTAGGGTTAGGGTTAGGATTAGGGTTAGGATTAGGATTAGGGTTAGGGTTAGGGTTAGGGTTAGGGTTAGAGTTAGGGTTAGGATTAGTGTTAGCGTTAGTATTAAGGTTGGTATTAAGGTTTGGGTTAGTGTTAATTTTAGGGCTAGGTTTAGGATTAGGGTTAAATTTAGGACTAGATTAGGGCTCGGCCTCGGGCTACGGTTCAGGTTAGAGGACAACCATGCAGTAGGTTTAGGGTTAGGGTTAGGGAACAGACATTTGATAGGGTTAGGGTTAGGATTCAGTAACAGACATATGGCAGAGTTAGGGTTCGGGAACAGAGGTGTGATAGGGTTAGGGTTAGGGTTAAGGTTAGAGTTAGAGTTAGGGAAGAGACATGTCATAGAGTTAGGGTTCGGCTAAGGGAACAGATGTGTGATAGGGCTAGGGTTAGGGTTAGGAAATGTACATGCAAAAGGGTTAGGGGCATCAAGGTATACAGCTGGATGAACACAGCAGGCGAAGCAGCACCAGAGGAGCAGGAAAGCTGATGTTTCGGGTCTCGACCCTAGATTCTCCAGCATCGGCAGTTTCTACCATCTCTGTAACAAAAGGATTAAGGTTACTTTTAGGGTTAGAGCTGGTTCATGTTTGGTTTAGAGTTAAATTTACTCTTAGAGTTAGGTTATGAGTTAGGATTAGGGTTAAGGTTAGGGTTAGGGAACAGGCATGCCATCCTGCAGCTATAAAAACTAGCAATTTCAACTGGATTGGTGGAAAACTTAACAGCATTCACCAATCAGATCTGCCTTGTACAGAAGTAAGAACCAATTACAGGAATCTGAAATCGGTAGAATCGGAAAGTAACGTCCCTTCCTTCGACTCACCAGATTCCCACCTAACACTCAGTAACACCGGAACACCAGGTATTATTCTCTAGGTTGTCGCAGTTCAAGATGGGATTCACGAAATTGGCAAGTGCCTGAGCAAGGACAGGTGAACTGACTCTCTTTCTTTCATCACTCACCCCCATGTTGGGTCACAGCATGTTTAATTTACAATGGCTCACTCCGGTGTGGATGCTTTTCAGGGGGACGAAATTTATTTATGTTTTGAAAGGGACTGATCTAACCAGGCTTTCTTAATTTAATCAAGAGTGAGGGTCGTAATTACTAAATGTGAGAAACAAAAATAAAACACTACAGATTCAAAATAAAAGTAAGTTCAGAAATAAAGAATATATGAATTAGCCTCCAAGGGTCATTTGTGAAGAGTAGAGGATGGTATGTTGATATCAGGGCAGTGGATTTTGGGATTCTAGGCTTTGGAGGTTGATTGACATTATATTGTTTTGGTTCTTTTCAATTCTAGACTGGTAACACTCAGAGTGAGAGAGTCTTTATTTTGTCTTATGTACATTTGACTTTCTGGCCATCTGACTTCTACTTTCAGTGCCAGATAAAATAGGTGGTGACGAGTGGGTGGTAATTTGATTGTGATATTCACAGCATGCTAAAACTTGAACCCGGATAGTACACCTCAACCCATTGATACATACAAGACCATGAGTGCATCCACTTCAACTAGGATGTACAGACCAGCATCGAACTGTCTTGTAACCCTCATCCTCGAGTATCGTTGGAAATGGAAGACACAAAACATGTCTCTCACCCAAACTGTTGTCTTTTCTCCTATCATGTTGACAGTCTGACATTAACTACTGGGAGAATATTTGTTCTGTTTGTAATGTAATTGCTCCCTTTTAAATTTCACCCCTTTGAAGTTTGCTGGCACCTCATCAGGTCTAACAATCCAGGATCTCTCTCAACAGACAGCAATTAAGTTTACATCAACAGTCATCTGTTGGCTGTATCAACATCATTGAAAAAAATAACAAACATATATCGTAATAAAAAGTTCAATGTATCTGTAAGTATGTTGGGGTTCTTCCTTCACCATATCACCTGTGCAGAAGAGTAGGTCAAATCTCACCCATTCAATTACTGCCCCTTCAGCCTACCCTCGATCATCAGTAAAGTGATGGAAGGTGTCATTGACAGTGCTACCAAGCAGCACCTGCTCAGAAATAACCTGCTCAGTGACGGTCAGTTGGGGTTCTGCCAGGGCCACTCAGCTCTTGACCTCAATATGGCCTTGGTTCAAACATGGACAAAAAAGCCGAATTCCAGAGTTAAGGTGAGAGTGACTGTACTTAACACTTAGGCTGCACTTGACTGAACGTGATATCAAGGAGCTCTACCAAAATTCCAATTAATGGGAATCAACTCTGGGGAGGCAATGGCCTAGTGGTGTTATCGCTGGACTGTTAATCCAGAAATTCAGGCAATATTCTGGGGACCAGATGCGGGAATTTGAACTCGAAAAAGTCTCTGGAATGAAGAGCTTAATGATGAACCTGCATCCATCATCGATCATTGGGAAAAACCCATCTGGTTCACCAATGCCCTTTAGTGAATCTTCACCTGGTCTGGCCTACAAGTGACTCCAGATCCATAGAAATGGGATTGACTCTTAACTGCCCTCTGGGCAATTATAGGATGGGCAATAAATATTGGCCTAGCCAGCGATGCCTACATCCTGTGAAAGATTAAAGAAAAATAAAATCTCCCCACTGGTGGGAGTCATACCTGTCACAAACAGAGATGGTCATAATTGTTGGAGATCAGTCATCTCAGGTCCAGGACATCTCTGCAGGAGATCATTAGGGTAGTGTCCTAGGCCCAACCATCTACAGCTGCTTCATCAATGGCCGTCTCTCCATCATAAGGTCAGAAGTGGGGATGTTCAGAGATGATTGCTCAATCTTCAGCACCATTCATGACTCCTCAGACGCTGGAGCAGTCCTCATAAAAATGCAGCAAGACCTGGACAATATGAATGCTGTGGCTGACAAATGGCAAGTTATATTTGCATCACATGCAGAGAGAACATAATCGTCGCCCCCTTGACATTCAAAGATGTTACCATCGTTGACTCTTCCCTATCAAAATCCTAGGCATTACCATTGACCAGAGGCTGACTGGACTCATCATGTAATCATTGTAGCCAAAAGAACAGGTCAGATGCGAGGAATAGTCAGCCTCTGGTCAATGTTAATGCCTAGGATTTTGATAGGGAAGAGTCAATGATGGTAACATCTTTGAATGTCAAGGGGGCGACGATTATGTTCTGTCTTGTAGGAGCTGCATGTGATGCAAATATAACTCGCCATTTGTCAGCCACAGCATTCATATTGGATCAGAAATTGGCTAGCTGGAAGAAGACAGAGGGTGGTGGTTGATGGGAGATGTTCATCCTGGAGTTCAGTTATTAGTGGTGTACCACAAGGGTCTGTTTTGGGGCCACTGCTGTTTGTCATTTTTATAAATGACCTGGATGAGGGCGTTGAAGGACGGGTTAGTAAATTTGCGGATGACACTAAAGTCAGTGGAGTTGTGGATAGTGCGGAAGGATGTTGCAGATTACAGAGGGACATAGATAAGCTGCAGAGCTGGGCTGAGAGGTTGCAAATGGAGTTTAATGCAGAAAAGTGTGAGGTGATTCACTTTGGAAGGAGTAACAGGAATACAGAGTACTGGGCTAATGGTAAGATTCTTGGTAGTGTGGACGAGCAGAGAGACCTAGGTGTCCATGTGCATAGATCCCCGAAAGTTGCCACCCAGGTTGATAGGGTTGTTAAGAAGGCGTATGGTGTGTTAGGTTTTATTGGTAGAGGGATTGAGTTTCGGAGCTGTGAGGTCATGTTGCAGCTGTACAAAACTCTGGTGTGGCCGCACTTGGAGTATTGCGTACAGTTCTGGTCACCGCATTATTGGAAGGATGTGGAAGCATTGGAAAGGGTGCAGAGGAGATTTACCAGGATGTTGCCTGGTATGGAGGGAAGGTCTTATGAGGAAAGGCTGAGGGACTTGAGGCTGTTTTCGTTAGAGAGAAGAAGGTTAAGAGGTGACTTAATAGAGACATACAAGATGATCAGAGGATTAGATTGGGTAGACTGTGAGAGCCTTTTTCCTTGGATGGTGACGGCTAGCACGAGGGGACATAGCTTTAAATTGAGGGGTGATAGATATAGGACAGATGTCAAAGGTAGATTCTTTACTCAGAGAGTAGTAAGGGCATGGAATGCCCTGCCTGCAGCAGTTGTAGACTCGCCAACTTTAAGGGTATTTAAATGGTCGTTGGATAAACATATGGATGATAATGGAATAGTGTAGGTTAGATGGGCTTCAGACTGGTTTCACAGGTCGGCGCAACATCGAGGGCCGAAGGGCCTGTACTGCGCTGTAATGTTCTATGTTCGATGTTCTATGAATACTATGGTAAGTAATTCACCTCCTGATTCCCCAGAGTCTGTCCACCATGGACCAAGTCAGGAGTGCGATGGAATAATCTCTACCAGCCTGGCTAAGTGCAGCTTCAATGACACTCAAGAAACTTGACACCATCCAGGACAAGTAGTCCGCTTAATTGACATTACATCCACAAGCATTCACTCAATCTGCCACCAATGCTTGGTAGCAGCAATGCCTACTATCTATGAGTTCTGCTGCAGAAATTCACCAATGGTCCTTCGTCAACATAGCAAAAACCTGTACAGATATAGTACGAACTGCCAACGCTGGACAATCTGAGATAACAAAGTGTAG
Organism: Ginglymostoma cirratum; assembly: GCA_024137785.1. NCBI lineage: Eukaryota > Metazoa > Chordata > Chondrichthyes > Orectolobiformes > Ginglymostomatidae > Ginglymostoma > Ginglymostoma cirratum. Next base: position 668,700 of record JAHRHZ010000093.1, on the reverse strand, counting down.
AGCTGGATGAACACAGCAGGCCAAGCGGCATCAGAGGAGCAGGAAGGCTGACGTTTCAGGTCTGAACCCTTCTTCAGACCTGAAGCGTCAGGCTTGCCTGCTCCTCTGATGCTGCTTGGCCTGTTGTGTTCATCCAGCTCTACATCTTGTTATCCTAGTAAAAACCTGTGACCAGTTCTGTTTAGAAGGACAAGGACAAGATTCATGGGAAGACCACCATCTGCACGTTCTCTTCTATGCACTCACCATCCAGGCTTGGAAATATATTGCTGTTCCTTCACTGTCACTGGGTCAAAGTCCTAGACCTCCCTTCCTTACAGCATTGTAAGTCTAGCATATGGACTGCTGTGCTTCAAGAAGGCAGATCACCACCACCTTTTCCAGGGCACCAAGAGATGGGCAATAAATGCTGGCTGGCGACACCCACATCCCATCAACGAACAAAACAAATCAACTCCATAATTGCAAAAACTGTGTTTAATATAGCTTCAAATAAGAAATGGTTCTCTTCAATTTTTTTCCCACATTCCAACTGTTTTTGTTTGAATTAATGTTTAATGGCTAGTTGAAGTAAAGGCTGTTGACTCATACACAGAATATGCTCCTTGAATTATGGGGTTAAAGCCTAGATTTTTATCTAACTGTAGGTTTCTGACGTTCAATGATTTTCAACAATTTCCATTGAGACCCTCATGATGGTGAGTCACAGCTCATGAAAATACTGAAACTTCAGTGAAATGTTACAGAATCATAGAGATGTACAGTATGGAAACAGACCCTTCGGTCCAACTCGTCCATGCCGACCAGATATCATAAATTAATCTAGTCTCATTTACCAGCATTTGTCCCATATCCCTCTGAACCCTTCCTATTTATATACCTATCTTTTAAATGTTGTCATTGTGCCCACCTGCACCACTTCCTCTGGCAGCTTATTCTATACACACACCACCCTTTGCATGAAAAAGTTGCCCCTTAGTTCCTTTTCAGATCTTTCCCCTCTCACCTTAAACCTATGTCCTGTAGTTTTGGACTCCCCTGTCCCACTCCCCCACCCTATCCATGCCCCTCATGATTTTATAAACCTCTGTAAAGTAACCCCTCAGCCTCCGATGCTCCAGGGAAAATAGCCTCGGCGTATTTCAGCCTCTCTTTATCTCTCCACCCTGGCAACATTCTTGTAAATATTTGAAGAATATCTTATTAGTTGTTCTTAGGAACGTGATAATGTACACTTGGAGTTAAGATATTCTGTGAGGCAGATCTTAATGAGTTTTCTATTGAAAAACTGTGAATCTTTCAGATGTGATGCTCAATAAAACTCTGTCTTCCCTCTCAGTTATAAGATAAACATATGTGCATAATGGATAATTGTAGGGTGGCACAGTGACTCAGTGGCTAGCACTGCTGCCTCACAGTGCCAGGGACCTGAGTTCGATTCCAGCCTTGGGGGACTGTCTGTGTGGAGTTTGCACATTCTTCCTGTGTCTGTGTGGATTTTCTCCCACAGTCCAAAGGTGTGCAGGTTAGGTAGATTGACCATGTTAAATTGCCTGTAGTGTCCAGCTGTGTGTGTTTGGTGGATTAACTATGGGAAAGGGTTGGGGGGGGGAAATGGGTCTGGGTGTGACACTCTTCAGAGGGATTTGTTGTACCAATTAGCCTGTTTCCACACTGTAGGGATTCTACAAGATCCCTTTGCATGATTTCCTCAAAAGGCAAGGGAGCTATTCCCGATCCCATGGCTAACATTTTGCCCCTCAATGAGAGTCACAAAATCAGATTATCTCATCATAGTCAGCTTGGAATTTGTGGGGCCTGTATTTGGCATCTGTAAATTTCTGTATTACAGCACTTTAGAAGGTGCTTCCTTAGCTGTCGAGCACTTTCAAATATCTGCTGGTCATAAGCACAGTTGGAAATGCAAATTCTTCTCTCTTTCTTCAATGGAACAGGGCAGTTGTACTCTGCATGCAACTCACACTGTTCCTACCCTGGGAGTGTTTGCCTAGAATCTACAGAGGAAGCTACACTCTGATTTGTTTGCAACTGCTCTATTTGATAGTACAGCACAAAGTCTGCTTTACTCTATTCTGTATCTGTTTTGTACTTTCCCTGGGAGTAAATTAGCAGTCGCACGACACCAGGTTATAGTCCAACAGATTTATTTAAAATCACAAGCTTTCGGAGCGCTGCTCCTTCGTCAGGTGAAGTGGAAGGAAGCACACAGGTACAGAATATATAGGCGGAACATAAAGACGGTTTCCCTGGGAGAGTTTGATGGGCTAGTGTACAGGCAGTTAAACCTCGTTCCTCCCAAACAGCTATTTATTTGAAAGTGCTTGACACTGACCGTGGGCTGCCTGAAGCCAAACTGTTCCATTCAAAGCACCAATAGCCCTCTGTCTGATGTGCACTGGCCTGACAAGAAATATCTTTTCAAAATACAGGGACGCAATTTCCTTTAATCATGGTGACAACAGAGAGGAAAGAAACCAACTCCTTTACAGAGAATTTTATTGTCAATTGACTTCCCTTTTTCGTTTGAGGTAACCTTTTAAAAAGCGTAAAAATGAACATAGGAAAAATATACAAATTACAAACCACAATGAGACACAGTAGTAAGCTTGCTGAAAGTAATGGACAATTGTTTGAAATTTGTAACAAATGGATGCCACTTAGCAGTCTTAACTCACTTCAGGAATCTTAAAACTTCCAATAGAATATTATTATACTGACTCTAATCTTCCCATTTAAGTAACTATACTGATTGTCAGAATTGGATGCATGCATTAAATTATTGATAGTTTTGGATCTTTACCAATGTTCTTCTTACCTCCCCCAAAACCTGTACTATTAGGACAGGTGCCTTCTACCTTCCCATTCATTGCAAAAGGTAGGGAGAGAATTTGTCAGGTTTATCAACCGTGAAGATCATCACAGTGAGCAAAACCCGTTCTTGGTCTCCAGCCAAAGCCCGCACGCTTTCTAACAGATAGTTACTGGATAGTGATTGGGGGGTAATGAGTTTTACCCTTACTGAGCTCAGGAGCAGAGGTCACTTGAAGATTATTTGCTGGCACTTACAACAAATTGACCTCAGAGCAGCCTACAACCTTTCGGATTTTCATTTCTTGAGATCCAATTATAGAATCCTTTCAGTATGGAAGCAAGCCATTCAGTCCATACTGACCCTCTGAAGAGCATTCTACTCAGGCCCACCCTGCTACCCTATCCCCATAACCATATATTTCCCATGGCTAATCCACCTAGCCTTCACATGCCTGCACACTACAGGGCAATTTAGTATGGCCAATCCACCCAACTTGCACATCTTTGAACTGCAGGAGGAAACCAGAGCACATGGCAGAAATCCGCTCAGACACAGGGAGAATGTGCAAACTACACACAGACATTCACCCGAGGGTGGAATCGAACCAGGGTTCTTAGCACTGTGAGGCTAGCAGTGCTAACCACTGAGACACCATGCCGCCCAATCTGAGGCTGCCTTGTTGGGATGGGCTCAGAAAGTATTGTTTTAATGTGGCATGTGAACTTTGACCCAGTGGCCAAGGGAGCCTGTTAGCCCTGCAAAATGTAACCCTCAAATCCAATCCCAACTTTTCTCTGATAGTCGTGGACTCTGTTTGAATGTTGTGGGCCCGGAGATTTGGAAATGGTCTATTAATTCTTTACCGCAGAGGGCTGTTAATTATACTCAAGATTGAGACAGATTTTTAATCAGGTAAGGGGCAAAGGCAGGAAAATGGAGTTGAGGATCATCAGATCATTGTCCTGATCTCATTGAATGATGGAGCAGACTATTGTGCTCCTGGGTCTTATGGTCTCATTAGTGCCAGTGTTATTTATTCGGAACCTCAGTCCAAACATTATAGAGTCTCCCGAAACACCACAATATACACTTGCTCTCACCAAGCTTCAAGATCATTGGTTTTAAGTGATACAAGTATCCTTTTAAACCAATTATAGAGTTAAAACACTGGAATACAATTCTCATGAAATGTTTTCTCATAAATAAACTACACAGCATCAAATGGATTTTTTTTCTGTTGTAATTATTGATTTTTTACATCGATCCTTCATTGTGCAAACCTTCCATTCACACCTCTGTACCTTCCCTGGAATACAACAGATTGTTGGCATTGATACTGCTGTAAAAGTGATTGTTAAACTGGTTTAGGACTGAAGAGTATCCGTAATGGTTTGACGTTCCCGGGTCGGACCATTCTGTCCCGGACTGGCCCAAGATGTTCCCGGAAGGCGAGTACGAACTGAAGCCCATCATGCCCTGTCCCATTCTCTGGGAAGTATCACTGACCAGTCCAAGGGGAGCTTGCCTCCCTCCTGGTGGATTGTTGTATGTGGACATACTGGAAATGAAGTTGCTGAGGCAGGGAGCCGAAAGGGAAGCTGGGGATTTCTTTTCCGGAGAGGTTCCTGTCCGAGCGGAGGAGGTGTCTGGGATTCCAGGACTCAGCGGAGCCTTGTGGGCACTGTCGTCAGATTTCTCAGCTCCGAGATTGCTGGTGGAGGAGTTGGGATCAGACTTCCTCTTCCTCTTGCGCCGGAAGTTTCCGTTGTCGAACATTTTTTCACAGTTGGGGTCCAGTGTCCAGTAATTTCCCTTCCCTGCATTGTGTGGGAATGGGAGGGGAAGAGAGGGAGGAGAGAGAGAGAAAAACATAACGTGAGGTGTCAAGAGGCAGCGAACTGCGTCAGCTTATCAAAAAATGCATGGAAATCCATTCCCAGTTTGGGAGTGGCTTCCCTCAGCTCGAACAGCAAACAAGCCCACCTTCACAGCTCTGTGCTGTTGTACACATTCATCTATCCCTCAAGACTATGTTCAGCCAATCTCTCTCTACCTATGGGCTCATCCTGTTACCGGAGATGTCAACATGTTCTCCCAGGACCACAGATGTGTCAATATAAAAAAAAACCGTGCTTCCCTCTGCTTTTCCTTTCTACATGCACCAAGCAGTACGTTAAAGCCGAAAGCTCAATGTTGGCTTTGCTCTGCACAGAGTGTGTTGACTCTGCACCATCTGGGCCACTCAATTTAAAGACGAGGTGAAAGCTGTCTTAATAGGGAGCATTGATATTGGAGTGACATTCTAAAGCATTGATCACCATCGCATTGCAGACATCAATAAACTCAAGTTTATTGTGCCATTGAACTTCAATCAATATTTCAAACCTTGCCAGTAAAAAGATGCTGATCAATGATGCCAGGGCGTGTGGCCAATGTTGCTTTCACAAATCTATCATGGATGTGTGTCAATGATAGAAGAGAAAGACACAAAGCCCCGATTTCAAAGCCAAAAGGTGATTTACCTGGATCATCCTCATCTCTGGGGACTTTCTTGAAGCAATCGTTGAGTGAGAGGTTGTGTCGGATGGAGTTCTGCCAGCCAGCTTTGCTCTTATTGTAGAAAGGGAAATTGTCGGCGACGTATTGATAGATCTGGCTGAGGGTCAGCCTCTTGTCCGGGGCTCCGTGGATCGCCATTGCAATCAGAGCCGAGTAGGAGTACGGGGGTCTCACCAGCTTCAGCAGCTCTTCCTGGTTGGGGATGGAGAGCCAGCCCAGATCTGAGCCCCCCAAGCTGCCACTGTTGGGGAGAAACTGCCTGGGCATCCCGTATGACTGTGGGATGAAGGGGCTGCCATTGGAACCAGGCAGGTAAGACGAGGAGTTCATTGGGGGGCCGTTCAGCCAGAGGTAGGGGTTTCCGGATGAACTGTAGTCCTCAATGTCATAGTTGGACGGCCGCTGTGCGTTCTGCTGGTGGAAGAAGTTTTCACAGAAGATATTCACCTCTGGGGGCTCCTGACCAATGCTGGGGAACTGAGGGCTGCATCGAGGGGGTGACTGCGTTTGAAGGTCAAATGAACTCATACTCTCTTCAGGTCAGGCAAGGTTGAATCAACTTGCAGACTCTCTTGCAGTAATTAAAGCAACTATCAAATTGTTTGCACCTTGCACCTCTTACTTATACACCTGTCTTCCCAGGGATCAGTTACGTAACTCCACCCAGGGACCACAGTGATTGGTGCTGACATGACCCAGGCAAAATGTTGCCGGTTCAGTTTCTCTCATCGTTAGTCCGTCCCCTCTGAGCTGGTGTGTTATTTCGAGAGGGGGGTGGGGAAGAGAGAGAGAGAAAAAACCCCAGTGATTTATTTACACTGTCAACATGGACACATTGCCTGAAGCATTCTGTAATCAAGAATTGCTCAGCAAGATCTTGCTCAAGAGTCAGTCAAACACCTTTTAAATAAAAGTCAGAATAGGATAGGAAGGGGAGCTGCACATGAAATGAATTTGCCTGTCCAAAAACGCTCAGCAATTTCAATGTTGGCCAAACTTCTCCCCCTATAGTTTTAGGCCAGAATTCAAACTGTTTTAACTCAACAAACTTTCTCTCTGTTTTCTCCCCACCCCCTCCCTCAAAAGATTAGCGAATTGCTTTACCCTGGGGGAAGTGACAAGAGATGCAGTGGTGTGATATCGGACAGGTTTTGAGAAAGGAAAATGTGGGAGAAGTTGGATAAAGCTGGCACCTGTTGATAGACTAGATAACCCTAACCTTAACAAAGGAAGACACGAGTAATCACAACAGGCAATATAACCCAAAGCAAATGCTACAACCATAACTGAAACTCTGACTTTCTCATTACTCATATAAACACATATAGAGTCATACAGCATGGAAACAGACCCTTCAGTCCATGCCAAATATAATCCCAAACCAAACTAGTCCGACCTGCCTGCTCATGGCCCATATCCCTCCAAACCTTTCCAATTCATGTACTCATCCAAATGTCTTTTCAACGTTGTAACTGTACCAGCATCCACCACTTCCTCTGAAAGTTCATTCTACAAATGAACCACCCTCTGTGTAAAAAATTTGCCCCTCATTTTTTAAAAAAATCTTTCTCCTCTCCCCTTAAAATGTACCCCCTCATCTTGAAATCCCCCACCCTAGAGAAAAGACGACCACCAATAACTTTATCTGTATCCCTCATTTTTATTTGCCTGATCTCTCCACTCCACTGACATTTCAGTGTCTCTCTCTTCCTGCCACCTTTACCCAAGAAACTATTTGACCCTGCAGTCCTTGCCGCTCCAGACAGTGGACCTTCAATGGATTGGTCAATGTGGAGTCAATACAGCGTGAAGCTGGAGGAACACAGCAGATCAGGCAGCGTCAGAGAAGCAGGAAAGTCAACGTTTCATACAGGGACCCTTCTTCAGAAATGAGGAGAAGGGTCCTGACCCAAAACATCAACTTTCCTGCCCCTCTGATGCTGCCTGGCCTGATGTGTTCCTCCGAACTCTACACTGTGTTGTCTCTGACTCCAGCATCTGCAGTTCTTGCTATCTCTCATTGAGACAAAATTGTTTTTATCATATGTTATTATCCAGTCCCTCTTGTCATAGTTTACTTCTATGTTAAGGCTATCAGTGTCACATAATCCCACGGCAGTTGTAGAATATTAATGTCAGGACTGGTGTAATTAATGTTCATTGACAGTTTTTACCTCAACCTTCAGACACCTGCCTGCCCCCATCTCAGTTTGGGGATTTGTTAAAGACTACGACGTTTAGCCTCAGTAACTCTGGTTCTGACAGTGAAACAGACAAAAACAATGAAACAGAAATGTTGCCGAAAGAAAAGGAGGCATCTCTCTTTTGCTGCAATGGCGAAGACATTGCTTTCTCGTTCACGGCTGTCTCTCAGTCTCTGGTAGCTTTTGTTCCCCTACGACTCTGACTCTCTGTTGCAATTCCATGCTATCTCACCCCAATGTGGGCTACTCAGCCATTGGTGGCCCTTTTAATCTCCACACCCTTGAAGCACAATCAAAGAAAAGAAAGGCCTGCATTTCATTACCGCCTGCAGCCTCAAAAGTACTCCATATCGCCTTGAGGCGAAATTTTCTAGCGTCATTGGCCGTCGGAAAATGGCAGTCAAATTTGTGAACAGCAAGATCCCTTAAACCTGGGTCATCAGCAAGCATATTACTGTGACAAATAGAAATTGCTGGAGAAACTCAGCAGGGTCTAGCAGAGAGAAAGCAGATGAACATTTCGAGCTCAGTGCAGTGCTTTCAATAAATGTTACTCAGGCCGCTGGGGAGAACATCCTGCATTCAGTGGCAGGGAATATTTCACGTCTATCTGAGAGTGCAGTGAAATATCTCACCTTTCTTCATTATTCGTAAGCCAGCAGCCAGTCACAGTCTATGTAATGTATTGCCCTCCAGTGGCCTTTCTCTGCACCAACAAAATTATGTTCCACTGCAAGATGTGTGGGAAGGAAATCGTTCATCTGTGTGATTTAGCTGCCAGGTTCTGGCCTTCTAAAGCAACAAAAATTGGCAGCCTGGTAGTTCTGCACTCATGGAGAAAAACATCTTCTCCACATCCACACTAACCAACTTTTTCATAATCTTCCAGAAACCCATGAGGCTGTCACTCAGTCTTCCATCGAGAAACAGTCCCAGGCTTGTTCCAACCTTTTCTGATAGTAAATACAACTCGTAGAGATAGAATTTTCTGCAAAAGGTCTAATAAAAATGAAAACAAAAACTGCAGATGCTGGAAATCAGAACTTTTCTCATGATTCCTTTTCAAAACAGAAGAAATTCTGAAGAAGAGGCGCACCAGATTTCAAACATGAACCCTGTTTCTCTCTTTGCAGATGCTGCCAGACCTGCTGAGCTCCTCCAGCAGTTTTTGTGTTTCACTCAAAATCTGATGCCTTGTTTGGGATATATAAATTTTGATCGTCCTTCAGAGAGATTTTATGCCTTTGATAATAGAGTTCAGACTGTGTACAGCGAGTGTGATCGAACTAAGATTCTGCTTTTCTATATTTTGCCACCTCAAATGAACCCCAAATGCATTCTTAAAGTGTTATGCTGATGCCAGTGCTATTAGTGGCTTGTCAATCATTCATTTTTAATAATCCGTTTATAGACTTAAACCGTTTCTAAAAAGGATATGCACTGACTCAAAATGGCCACCGAGCTCACCTGATCAGGTTGAGCCAGGCTCATGAAACGATCAATAAACAAGGAATTAGCCTGTGCCATAAATAACATTGTTATATAAACGTACAAATTTCCAGGATGATTCAAGCCGTTTTTTTTGGAAGTTTCACACATTGGGACAAAAGTCACACCTTTGTGATATCCAGCTCGGAAAAAAATTGATGGGGATTTACAAGCAAACTGTATTTCAGGGAAGCAGCCTGTGGGGAGAGGGAAGGAAGAAGGATTTGGAGCAATAGAACAATAAGTAGTCCCTATATACCTGTATTCCCCATGCTGATGGCCTAAAGGCCCTCCGCTTCTTCCTGTCCCGCAGAACAGACCAATCCCCCTCCACCGACACCCTCATCCGCCTAGCCGAACTCGTCCTCACCCTCAACAACTTTTCTTTCAATTCCTCCCACTTCCTACAGACAAAGGGGGTGGCCACGGGTACCCGCATGGGCCCAAGCTATGCCTGCCTCTTTGTAGGTTATGTGGAACAATCCCTCTTCCAGACCTACACTGGCCCTAAACGACACCTCTTCCTCCGTTACATTGATGACTGCATCGGCGCCGCCTCGTGCTCCCACGAGGAGCTCGAACAGTTCATCCA
>JAHRHZ010000093.1:625194-657929 GCA_024137785.1 Ginglymostoma cirratum | reverse complement strand
CCCCTTGGTCCAGGAACTCCCTACCTACGTCCGTGACACCACCCATGCCCTCCACCTCCTCCAGAACTTCCAATTCCCAGGTCCCCAACACCTCATTTTTACTATGGACGTCCAGTCCCTATATACCTGTATTCCCCATGCTGATGGCCTAAAGGCCCTCCGCTTCTTCCTGTCCCGCAGAACGGACCAATCCCCCTCCACCGACACCCTCATCCGCCTAGCCGAACTCGTCCTCACCCTCAACAACTTTTCTTTCAATTCCTCCCACTTCCTACAAACAAAGGGTGTGGCCATGGGTACCCGCATGGGTCCAAGCTATGCCTGCCTCTTCGTAGGTTATGTGGAACAATCCCTCTTCCGTACCTACACTGGCCCTAAACCCCACCTCTTCCTCCGTTACATTGATGACTGCATCGGCGCCGCCTCGTGCTCCCACGAGGAGCTCGAACAGTTCATCCAATTCACCAACACTTTCCACCCCAACCTGAAGTTCACCTGGACCATCTCTAACACTTCTCTCTCCTTCCTGGACCTCTCTGTCTCCATCTCGGGCAACCACCTAGAGACAGATGTCCATTTCAAGCCCACTGACTCCCACAGCTACCTGGAATACACCTCCTCCCACCCACCCTCCTGCAAAAATGCCATCCCCTATTCCCAATTCCTTCGCCTCCGCCGCATCTGTTCCCAGGATGAGACTTTCCAATCCCGCACATCTCAAATGTCCTCATTCTTCAAGGACCGCAACTTCCCCCCTACAGTGGTCGAGAACGCCCTCGACCGTGTCTCCCGCATTTCCCGGAACACATCCCTCACGCCCCGTCCCCGCAACAATAATCAAAAAAGAATCCCCCTCGTCCTCACATACCACCCCACCAACCTCCGGATCCAACGCATCATCCTCCGACACTTCCGCCATCTACAGTCAGACCCCACCACCAAAGACATCTTTCCCTCCCCACCCTTATCTGCCTTCCGGAGGGACCACTCCCTCCGCGACTCCCTTGTCCGCGCCACACTCCCCTCCAGCCCCACCACACCCGGCACTTTTCCTTGTAACCGCAGGAAGTGCTACACCTGCCCCCACACCTCCTCCCTCACCCCAATCCCAGGCCCCAAGAAGACATTCCACATCAGGCAGAGGTTCACCTGCACATCTGCCAATGTGGTATACTGCATCCGCTGTACCCGTTGTGGCTTCCTCTACATCGGGGAAACCAAGCGGAGGCTTGGGGACCGCTTTGCAGAACACCTGCGCTCAGTTCGCAACAAACAACTGCACCTCCCAGTCGCGAACCATTTCAACTCCCCCTCCCATTCCTCAGATGACATGTCCATCCTTGGCCTCCTACAATGCCACAGTGATGCCACCCGAAGGCTGCAGGAACAGCAAATCATATTCAGCCTGGGAACCCTGCAGCCCAATGGCATCAATGTGGATTTCACAAGCTTCAAAATCTCCCCTCCCCCAACCGCATCCCAAAACCAGCCCAGCTCATCTCCACCTCCCTAACCGGTTTTTCCTCTCACCCCAAGCCACACCCCCATCTCCTATCTACTAACATCATCCGGCCCCCTTGACCTGTCCGTCCTCCCTGGACTGACCTATCTCCTCCCTACCCCCCCATCTACACTCACCTTTATTGGCTCCATCCCCGCCTCTTCGACTTGTCTGCCTCCTCTCCACCTATCCTCTCCTCTATCCATCCTCTATCCGCCTCCCCCTCTCTCCCTATTTATTTCAGAACCCTCTTCCCCTCCCCCATTTCTGATGAAGGGTTTAGGCCCGAAACGTCGAGTTTTCCTGCTCCTATGATGCTGCTTGACCTGCTGTGTTCATCCAGCCCCATGCTTGTTATCTTAGACCCGACATACAAGCATTTTCTCTCAGGCTATCAAAAAGCAGTGCCTGTCAATAAAAGTGAAGTCACTACAGCCTTACCTCGATCGTCATTCATTGGCGGTCCCTCACAGATGAGGAGGACACTCTTCCACTCTCAGGGTGAGTCCGTAGGTGGCTGTACAGACCGATGTGGTTTCTGCAGGTTTTACGATACCTGGAGCCGAAAGTGTTCGTGGGTCGACCATTGGTGTGACAGCGCGATCCTTTTGGGCCTAAAGTCTCCCATGTCCCAGCCCCCTACCCCACACACCAGCCCTTGTTATCACATAGCCTGCCATTACACTGCACTACATTACACTACATTACACTGTTAGTCACTAACAGTCCCCATTAACAACTACTCACCCTCCCAGCCTGATTGTTATCAACTCCTTTGTCTGTTTAACCGTCTTTCTCTCTCCTAAGGCTCCATCCTATCGCTTACTCCGTACCCCACCCCCCTCCCTATTTTTTGCATATAAACTGATGTTTTCCCAGCCACCATCAGTTCTGAGGAAGGGTCACCGGACCCGAAATGTTAACTCTGTTTTTCCCTTCACAGATGCTGCCAGATCTGCTGAGCTTTTCCAGCAACTTTGTTGTTGTTGTTGAGCGCGATCTTTATTCTGTCTTCGCCTGGCTTCCGCCTTTTCCCGACAGCAAGCCTCAAGGTGCTCGATGGCTCCTCCTCCACTTTGAATTGTCTTAGGCCAGCGAGTCTCAGGTGTCTGTGGGAATGCCGCACTTTGGCAGTGAGTTCTCGAGGGTATCCTACCCGGTGAACCATAGCCGACAGTCGGTGGTTTACACCTCAAGAACAGGGAAAGGTTGAGAAAGGAGGGGCCTTTCTGGTAGCCCCAGGCAGTGCAGGAAGTGAAGTCAACTACACTGTGGGTAGCACTTAGCATTACAACCCAGGTAACTAAGCCAAAGAACCACTGCAAAGCCACCCTGGAGAAATGTCTATTGGACTAACAACAAAAAATTTCACCAGTGCTGCAGATTCAAGACATGGATTAAATAACCCTGGGGTTAGATTGAAACCTAACAACTCAAGGGGCTAGGCCCGAAACGTCAAGTTTTCCTGCTCCTATGATGCTGCTTGACCTGCCGTGTTCATCCAGCCCCACGCTTGTTATCTCGGATTCTCCAGCATCTGCAGTACCTTTTATCTCTAACTCAAGGACCTCTTTTCTCTTTAAAACTGTCTATTTTTGATCTTCCTATTTAGATGCCCCCTTTTGAACTTCATGTCGTGTTTCATTATTTTTCGCGGGATTGGAAAGTAATTAAATTCTTCTTTCTTTCACTCAAAGAGGAAGGAGTAGGGTAGATATCAGGGGTAGGTTCTTCACACAGAGAGTGGTGGGTGTGTGGAATGCGCTGCCGGCCGTGGTAGTGGAATCAGATAATTTAGAGACTTTTAAGTGACTCTTGGATAGGTACATGGAGGATAGTAAAATGTAGGGTCTGCAGGGTAGATTGATCTTAGTAGGATGATAGGTCGGCACAACATCGTGGGCCAAAGGGCCTGTGCTGTGCTGTTCTATGTTCTAAAGTCTTGCATTTGGCTTCTTGATTTTGAACCAGTGCCACTTTCTAACTGAAGTGATATATAGCAACATGCTAAACATGAATTGACCATCTTTGTTGTGTCTAACCAAAAGTTGTTGAAAAGAGGAGAGAAAATTTGTCATAATATCTCAAGTAATTCAATGGGATGGGGATTTAACCCTCCCTTTTATCAACTATTCTTTCTTATATTCCCAGTTTCTATTTGCCTTTCTGTTACATATTTGAGAAGATATGCAATTTTCTTTATTACTACTAATGAGTAAAAGTAAAGTCGTCATACCTCTGTGCTCTCAATAAAGTGAGACAATCTTGTTAGAGAGAGGGTGGCATGGTGGCTCAGTGGTTAGCATTGCTATCTCACAGGTCCAGGGACCCACATTCCATCCCAGCCTTGGGTGACCGTCTGTGTGGGACATGCACGTTGTCACCATGTCTTTGAAAGTTTCCTTCAAGTGCTCTGGTTTCACAGTACAAAAGGTGTGTAGGTTAGGTAGGTTGGCCAGGCTACAATGTGCAGGATTAGCCATGGAAAATATAGGGTGAGGGTTTGGGTGACATGCCCTTCAGAGTGTCAGTGCAGACTTTATGGGCCAACTAGTCTCTTTCTGCACTGCAGGGATCCTATGATTTTAACTGGAGTTGGTTTAACCTGATGAGGAGAGAGGTTGAGAAGGAGAGTCCTTCATGAAGTGTCAATCAGTGCAAGAAACAAACTCATGATGTGGGCATCACAACCATCACGATTCCACAACCATTGGATCAGATCGAAGCTCTGCAGTCCTGCCACATCCAGTTATGAATGGATGGTTGACAAATAAACAACCCACTGGAGGAGGCTCCAGAAATATCCCCATCCTCAATGATGGAAGAGCCCAGCACATCAGTGCAAAAAGTAAGGCTGAAATATTCACAACAATCTTCAGCCAGAAATGCTGAGTGGATGATACATCTCGGCCTCCTCACAGATGCCAACTTGATTCACTGCATGTGGTATCAAAACTGGCTGAAGATGCTGGCTGTGTCCCCTGAGAACATTCCGGCAATAACGTTGAAGACTTGTGCTCTAGAACTTGCCGCTCCCCTAGCCAAGCTGTTCCAATAGTTACAACACTCTCCAATCTACCCAACAATGTGGAAGATTGCCCAGGTATTCCCAGTATGCCAAAAGGTGGACAAAGCCAAGTCAACCAATTACCATCCCATCAGTCTCCTCTCGATCATCAGTAAAGTGATGGAAGGTGTCATTGAAGTACTATCAAGCAGCACCTCCTCAGCAATAACCCGCTCAGTGACGCCCAGTTTGGGTTCCGCCAGGGCCACTCATCTCCTGACCCCATTACAGACTTGGTTCAAACATGGGCAAAAGAGTTGAATTCCAGAGATGAGTTGAAAGGCACAGACTTTGACATCAAGGCTGCATTCGACCGAGAGTGGCATCAAGGAGCCCGAGCAAAACTGGAATCAGTGGGTATCAGGGGGCAACCTCTCCCCTGGTTGGAGTCATACATGGCACACAGAAAGATGTCGCAGTTGTTGAAGGTCAGTCATCTCAGGTCCAGGACATCTCCGCAGGACTTCCTCAGGGTAGTGTCCGAGATCCAACCATCTTCAACTCCTTCATCAATGACCTTCCCTCCAACATAAGGTTGGAAGTGGGGATGTTTGCCAATGAATGCACAATGTTCAGCACCATTCATGACTCCTCAGATACTGAAGCAGTCCATGTTCACATGCAACAAGAGCTGGACAATATCAGGGCTTGGCAAGTGGCAAGTAACATTTGCGCGATGCAAATGCCAAGCAATGACAATTTCCAAATAAAAACAGAATATGACCATCATCCCTTGGCATTCAATGAAATTAACATCACTGAATGATCCACTATCAACATCCTGTGTGTTACCTTTGATCAGGGTATGAATCAGACTAGTCATATAAATGCTGTGACTGCAGCGACAGGTCAGGGATTGGGAATGCTGCAGTGAGTAACTCACCTCGTCACTCCCCTAAGCCTGTCCACTATCTACAAGGCTCTGGTCAGTACAATGGAATACTCCCCCTGCTTGGCCTAGATGAGTGCGGCTCCAAAAACACTCAAGAAACTTGACACCATCCAGGACAAAGCACTCTGCTTGATTGACATTGCATCCACAAACATCTATTCCCACCAATGCTCAGTAGCAACAGTATGCACCAACTAAAAGATTCACTGCAGAGGTTTGCCTTCCAAACCCAAGATCCCTTCCATCTAGGAGGACAAAGACAGCAAATACAGGGGAATGCCAGCACCTGCATTTTTCCCATGAAAGCACTCACCATCCTGGCTTGGAAATATATCACTGTTACTTCGGTGTCGCTGGGTCAAAATCCTGGAACTCCCTTTCTAAGGGCATTATGGGTATACCTACATCATGTAGACTGTAAAGGTTCAAGAAGGCAGCTTACCACCACCTTGTCAAGGTCAACTAAATGGGCAATAACTCAATGGGCAATAAAATACTGGCCAACCAGCAAAGGCCACATGCCCTCAGCGAAAACAAAATGTGACTCCTCTATCATTTACTTCCTTCCTTCTACATCAATAATCTTAATGTCTTTTTAAATTTCTTCACGCATCTGTGATAATAGCTTCCTGAAGCTGAAACTGCAAGGCCTCAGGAGAGTAATGGAGGACTTCCCACTTGCCTGCATAAGTGCAGCTCTCACAACATTCAAGGGGATGAAGATTGTGAGGGGTCAGTGAGAAGTGAGGCCATGGAAGGATTTGAAAGATGGGATGATAATTTCACAATCCAGCAGTAGCATGACTGGGAACCAATGTAGGCCAAGACAATGGCTGATGAGTGACTGGGACACAAGCAGCAGAGAATTGGATGTGCTCAAGTCAGCTGGGGGAGGGTGGTGCTTTAGAACATAGTGACACCAAGTGATGGTATTTTGGAATAGCCGAATCTCGAGTTAATGTGAGCATGGGTGAAGACTGGAGCCGTCGGCGAACGGAAGCAGCAGCGAGACGGGCTAAGACAGGGAACTGGCCTTGGTGATGATGCGGATATGTGGTCAGAAGCGGAAATCTGGATCAAGGGTGGCATGGTGGCTCACTGGCTAGCATTGCTGCCTCACAATGCCGGGGACCCAGATTCGAATCCACCTTCGGGTGACTACCTGTGTGGAGTTTGCCCATTCTCCTCGTGTCTGTGTGGGTTTCCTCCAGGTTCTCCAGCTTCTTCCTGCAGCCCAAAACTGTACAGGTTAGAGTCCTGGAGTCATACAGCATGGAAACGGACCCTTCGGTCCAACCATGTTGTCAAACTAGGCTAGTCCCACATACCAGCGTTTGGCCCATATCCCTCTTAAACCATTGCTATTCATGAACTTATCCAAATGTCTTGTAAACATTGTAACTGGATCCACACTCACCATTTCCTCTGGCAGTTCATTCCACACGCTAACCACCCTCTGTGTAAAAAGGTTGCCCCTCATCCTTTTTAAATCTTTCTCCTCTCACCTTAAAAATGGGCCCTCTAATTTTGAATACCCCCACCTAAGGGAAAAGACCATTGCTATTCACCTCATCTATGCACCTCTTGATTTCATAAACCTCTTGGGGTGGATTAGCCATGGGAAATGCAGGGTTAGGGTGGGATGCTGTTCGGAGGGTTAGTGCGGACTCAACAGGCCAAATGGCCTGCTTCCAGAGTGTAGGGGTTCTTTGGAGATTGCAAACAGAGTGGTTCTCTCTGAGTTGCAGTGGAGCAGTTTGGAGTCAGGACCTTGGCTAGTTAGGAGCAGGGAAGAAGGGTTTATCCTTCCAGTGATGATCACATCCTTTGAGCTAATTTAGAAAGCACTGACAGTATATTTCTGTAATGTTCCAGCGCAGCCTATGAGTTTATACCATGCACCTAATCATGGTCCTATCCCTATTCTTGGCATTCATTTTAATTCTAATATGCCTGTACAATGCATGACTATTTCTTTTGATTAGTCTTGACAGTTCAGAAGGGCCAATTTCAAAGAAGAAGTTAGCTGCCTTTTCAGCAATGCACAATCAATTTTAATAAAATCCCACAAGTGGAAGCAAAAATGCATAGAAAGGAGCCAGATGCACATCAGATATGCATTTAATGTTAATTAGATCCATTTGTTATTGGTTTCCTCAATGTGGTCTTTTTGTTCCTACAATTCAAATTGCATAATCATCTTGTTCATTCTGGTTGTTTAGCGCCAGGTTATTACATTCTTCATGTTTCACATAAATGACAGATTAATCACAAAGCTCGATTCACCAGCTTTGCTGCTTTTCTCTTGCTGTTGAATTTCTTGAATTTGTATCCCCTTCCCTTTGTCTGGCTGCTGCTGCTCTCTGCTGCAACCATTCCTTTCACAGCATTCATAATGAACAAAATGTCAAGACCAAACAGTGGGCGATCACTTGCAATAATGTTCACTTGCTTCTCCTCAGATAGAACTGGAGCAACTGCTCCAGAAGTGAGCAAAATATGAAGCAAGTTGATTGGGACAAAGTTTCAATGAAGTGGTGCTATCTATCGGCAAGCTGTCGGGAGAGAAGATGCAAGCCATTAGTATTAATTCGTCTAAACACACATTAGACTTCTCCCAAAATAAATGGCAATCCGGGTTTTAGGTTGAATGTAATTTGGGATGTAGCCCATGTGGTAAATGTTATATGCTTGGGAGGGTCAGGGATTTAAGGGCATTTGTGGGTGAAATGCATCATGATGGTATTGAGGAAGATTGTAGGAGGGTGTACAGGTGTATTAACCTGAGGAGCTCTATCACCGTGCTGAATTATGTCTGCCCGATACTGTTGAAGATCCAAAGCACAAATGGAAATACCTGGAGAAACTCAGCAGGTCTGGCAGTGTCTGTGGAGAGAAGAACAGAGTTTTGAATCCAGTGACTCTTCTTCAGAACTGATAGTAGTGAGGAATAAGTGGTATTTGTACTGATGCCAGGAGTGAGTGGGAAAAAGAGAGGGCAGATAGGTGTAGGAAAGAGCCCAGAGGCAAAGAGATGTAAAAAGTTAGGCAGACAGAAGGGTTGTTGATCGTAAGCTAAAGAAGAAAAGCTACTTCTGTGATAACGAAACTATGAGTGGGTGATTGTGAGGACTATGAATAGGTTATAGTGGGGACTATGTGTGGGTTATAATGGGGACTGTGAATCGGCTATAATGGGGACTATGAATGGGCGATAATGAGGACTATGAATGGGTGATTGTGGTGACTATGTGTGGGTTATAATGAGGACTATGAATGGGTTATAATGGGGACTATGAATGTGTGATAATCGGGACTATGAATGGGCGATAATGGGGACTATGAATGGGTAATAGTGTGTAGGCTGTGCTAAAAGCAGCCCATGTCACAATGGGGTAAAGAGGTGAGTAAAAGTCATGGAAGGAGGTGTTTTAGCTCTTACACCATCAAACTCGATATTGAGTCCTGGAGGCTGCAGGGTCCCCAAGCAGAAAATGAGATGCTGTTCTTCCAGCTTGCACTGAGCTTTGCTGGAACACTGTAGCAAGCCCTGGACAGACATGTTGGCCAGGGAACGTGGTGGCGTGTCGAAATGGCAAGTAACGTGAAGCTCAAGGTCATCTCTACAGAGAGAATGCAAGTGTTCTGCAAAGAAGTTGCCTAGTCTTTGATTTGACTCCTCAATTTGACTCCAAATAGAGGAAATTGCATTGTGAGCAGCAAATACAGTAGAATAGATTGAGTGAAGTGCAGGTAAATTATTGCTTCACCTGTAAGATGTGTCTGGGGCCTTGGATAGTGAGGAGGGAGGAATCAAATGAGTAGGTGTTGCACCTCCTGCATTTGAATTGGAAGGCACCATGGGGTTGTCGGGAGATGTTGGGGGTGGAGGAGAAGTGGACCAAGGTGATCTGGAGGGAAC
The DNA here is from genome assembly GCA_024137785.1 of Ginglymostoma cirratum. Classification (NCBI taxonomy): domain Eukaryota; kingdom Metazoa; phylum Chordata; class Chondrichthyes; order Orectolobiformes; family Ginglymostomatidae; genus Ginglymostoma; species Ginglymostoma cirratum. The sequence goes on along the minus strand of JAHRHZ010000093.1, from coordinate 648,547 downwards.
AGCCCCTGCAGAAGGCTGACAAAGGAGAGGGGGAGAATATGTGTCTTGTGGTGAATCCTGTAGGAGGTGGCGGAAATGGCTGCTAATGATCCTTTGGATGCTGAGACTGATGGGATGGTAAGTGAGGACCAGGGGGACCCTATTGGTATTGTGAGGGGTAAGAGATGCAGTAAGGGCAGAGGTGGAGGAAATGGGTTGGACACTGCTAAGAGCTCTTTCAACCATGGTAGTGGGGAGTCTCGGCTGAGGAAGATGGCTGACATTTCTGAGGTTCTCTGTGGAAGGTGGCATCATCAGAACAAGATACAACTGAGGCCGAGAAACTGGGAGAATGGGATTGAATCCTTAAAGGAGGGAGAGTATAAGGATGGATAGCTGAGGTAGCTGGGAGTTAGTGGGTTTGTAGCAATTATTGAAGAATTGCCTGACCGACATTGCCTTTCCTCACATCATTCCTGAAGCTCTCCAGTACTGAGCTTGATATCACTTGTAGGCTGAGGTATGAACACTGATTGTTCTACATCTTCATTACCATATCATGACCAAGCTGGGAGAAGGCAAGCTACATGCATCTTGATATCTATCATCTAGATATTTGTCTGTCACAACGAAGTCAGGCAACTTCCCACTGTGGTCTCTCTCTATCATGCATTCCAGACTGAACAAAAGGTCATTTGTGTCTTTAATGTGACAAAGATTAAGCTTTTATTTGCTAGACCTGTGACTGGATTCTTCCTTATCTTTGTCATACCAATTTTAGGTGAGATTTCAGGTCCCATCCAAGGAATGGGCAGCATGGTGGTACTGCTACTTCACAGCACCAGGGACGTGGGTTTAATTTCACCCTCAGATGACTGTCAGTGTGGAGTTTGCACATTCTCCCCGTGTCTACGTGGATTTCCTCTGGGTGCTCTGGTTTCCTCCCACAGTCCAAGGATGTGCAGGTTAGGTGGATTGGCCATGCTAACTTGCCCAGAGTGTTTCAGGGATGTGTGGATGAGATGGGATGGGTCTGGGTGGGATGCTTTGAGGGTCGGAGTGGACTTGTTGGGCCAAAGGCCCTGTTTCCATACTGTAGGGATTCTATGAATGACATCCAGCTAGTAGCTAATGTTTGTCAGTAGAGGAACCACAAACAATTTCTCCTGCAGGAACCTGTGTGAGAGGTTAAAGCACAAGTTTCCCATGATATTTTTTCCCTGGTGGTCACTGAGATAGACCTGAGCTATCGCTTGTCTTAGAAAAAAGAGTTTCCACTGTAATTGGGCAACTGCAAACTCCACTAAGTATATCTGGCTTTGCTTCCATAGTTCCTTGACAGTGGCGTCACAGCTAGACAAGACGGTGAAGAAGACATTTGGTACTTTTGCCTTCAATGGTCAGAAATTTGAGAACATGCATTGGAATGTCAAGACATTGGTGAAGCCACATTTGGAGTACTATGTAGGATTCTGGTTGCCTCTGCTATAGGAAGGATATTATTAAACTGGAAAGGTTGCAAAAATGATTTACAATGATGTTATTAAACTGGAAGATTTCAGTTATAAGGAGAGGGTGAATAGACTGGGACTTTTATCCCTGGAGCGTAGGAGGCTGAGGTGTGGCCTTATAGAAGTTTATAAAATCATCAGGGGCATTGATAAGGTGAATAATCAAGGTCTTTTCCCCAGGGTAAGGGAGACCAAAGCTAGAGTGCATAGGTTTAAGGTAAGAAAGGAAAAATTTGAAAGGGACCGGAGGGGTAGCTTTTACACACAGAGAGTGGTGCATATATGGAACTAGCTGCCAGAGGAAGGTGCATGGATAGGAAATGTTTAGAGGGATATTGGCCAAAAGCAAGCAAATGGGATTAGGAAGTTTAGGAAACCTGGTTGACATGAGTGGGCCGAAGGGTCTATTTCAATACTGTATAACTCTATGACTGCCGAGTCCCTGACTTGCAAATTGTGTCGAGGATGTTTAGCAGGATTGTAGCATTTAGATTAGCAATGTGGTCATAGTCAATGAATATGGGAGCTATGGGAACAGAGATGGCCAGAATTGAGAGCCTTGAGGGCTTCAAGCCTATGGATATTTTGAATGCTCATTTCAGTCACAGAGCAGTGATTTCATTGTCCTGCTCTACCCATACAAGCACTTTAAGTGTATCAGCTGAGTTGCACTCCAGAGCAGTACGGAAGGAGTATTGCATTGTCAAAAGTGTCATCTTCAGGATGAGATATTAATTTCAGTCTTTGCCTGCCCTCCAAGGTGGATATTTAATCACTCCCACGGCACGATTTGGCAAAAGAGCCTGGTTTCCCGGCAAATGACTAACCCTGCACCAATGTCACCAAAACAGAAGATCAGACCAGAAAGGCGTTGCTGTTTGTGGGAGCTTACTCAGCCTAAATAGGCAGGCACTCTGCCCACGTTATAACCACTTCAGGTGTCATGTCAATGGAAGTTCCCATGCCTCTTCTTTGACTGTGGTTAAATCTTTTCAGAAAGTGGCAAAGCATTAGCATTGTTGTTGGTTTATAGCTGAGACATTGGCCTGAATGTTGCCAAGGGACTGGACGTGGGTGTTAGTGTTGGTGAGCTGACAGTCTAACGTGTAGACTTTGTGTGCTTTTACTAGAGGCATCTTCTTGGCAGTAAAGGCCACCGGCCTGGTCAGGACAGGCTGGTCATTAGGTCGAATAAGGCAATCGTGAACAAACTAAAATTCAGCTGAAGCTGGGGTGTCTTGAGATAAAAATGGAAAGTGCTGGAGAAACTCAGCAGGTCTGGCAGCGTCCATGGTGAGAGAAATTGAGTTCAGCTTCCAATTCCAATAACTCCTCTTTGGAACTAACAATTGTGGTTTGTCAGAGGGGCAATAGTGGGGTCATTGCACACAGTCTCCGCACTGTAGCTGTATTGATCCATTGACTCAGGTAACAGACATTCACTCCCTGTGTGTTGTAAAAAGTAATCGTTTGTAAATATTCTATGCTGTAAGCTCCATCCAAGTTGATGATGTTACACTATCTTTGGGTCGAGAAAGAGGCAGCCTAACGAGATCCTGATGGAGAAAATATATCATCTCTGGCTCCTGAGCGTTATAACAATGCTTTACCTGTCAATATTATCTGTACCTTATTGATATTGAGCAGAAGAATGTAAGGACCAGAAGCAGGAGTGGACCATCTGGCCCATCGAGCCTGCTCTGCCATTCAATAAGAATACGGCTGATCTTTTCATGGACTCAGCTCCACTTACCCGTCTGCTCACCTTAACCTCTTAATTCCTTTAATGTTCAAAAATCTATGTTTACCTTAAAAACATTCAACAAGGTAGCCTTAACTGCTTAATGGGGCAGGGAATTCCACAGGTTCACAACCCTTTGGGTAAAGATGTTCCGCCTTAACTCAATCCTAAATCTGTTTCCCCTTTATTTCGAGGCTATGCCGGCTAGTTCTAGGGACACTACTGAGGCTGGGGTGCTTTAACAAAAGGTTATATCAATTTGATTTTGTTACTTTTCTATTTAGATTTTTGTTTTGTTTGTTTCTGCCTGTCGTATTGCACTTAACTGTTTCAAAAGACTTTGAACTACCCCATTCATAAACCACTGGAACCCACCTGAACAGGAGCTCTCACAAAGAGGAGCTCAGGCATGGGCTGTCACCTTCCACAATTTAAGCAAAGGTCTAGGTTTGGAAGGGGAGGATGGGTCATGGAGTCAGGCCCACTCTGGGTCCCAGTAAGGAGGTAAAGGAAACTTGGCAGCTGTGGGTTTTTTTGGAGCAATTTCTGGAGTGGGATCACCCTTTGCTCAGGACCCAAATGGGGAGCAGGATAGGGGAGGGGGAGCGATGGGGCAGGGTACAATGGTCCCACTATCAAAAGCTTGGGGGTGTGCAGAATCTCTCTACCTTACTCAGCATTGGATCCGCCCACAGCATCAGCACTCTCAGCAGCTGGGTTTCGATACCGCTGAATGTGGACTGATAGCTAGACCACCCACTCTCACTTCTTGCCTGACCTCCACCCATACCAACACAGCCCAGTGGCTGCCACGTGGCGCCAGGAACCTGGCTTTGATTCCAGCCTTGGGTGACTGTCTGTACGGCATTTGTACATTCTCCCTGCATCTGCCAGGGTTTCCTCTAAGTGCTCCGTTTCCATCTACTGGTTGAAGTCATACTTGGGACATAAGAGGATGGTTGGCGTTGTTGGAGGTTGCTCATCTCAGCTCCAGGACATCTCTGCAGGACTTCCTCAGGGTAGTGCCCTCGGCCCAACCATCTTCAGCTGCTTCGTCAATGACGTTCCCTCCACCATAAGGTCAGAAGTGGGGATGTTTGGCAATGATTGAACAATGTTCAGTACCATTCTTAGCTCCTCAGATACTGAAGCGGCCCATATCTACGTGCGTCAAGAGGGGACTATATCTGGATGTAGTATCAGTAATAGTGACCATGAAAACTTTTGATTGGTATGGATATCTATCCTGTTCGCTCCTGTCCTTAGAAGGAAACTTGCAGACCCACAGTGATGTGATTGGCTTTTAGCTACTCTCTGAAATGCCAATTAGTTTAAGGGCAAATTCTGTCGGGCAATAAATGCTGCTCTTGCCTACATGTCATGAAAGGATGAAGAAAAATAATCAGACATACTTCTTCCATAATCCTTTAAGGAATGAAGGCTAGTTTGCCCCAAGAAAAACTAGTCATTGAATGCTGCTGCCCTCGAATTAGAATAGGTTTTACTGACACACGTACTCAAACAAAGGGATACAGGAATACATTGAAAAGTTTACAATATCACCACTAATGGTGCCACCCTAAATTCAACACTCCATTTTCTGTCAGTATAAAGTAGTAAATAAGAAATAAGTTCATAAATACCAAATTACAGTCCGTCTATAGCAATGGGCCTGCAGCCACTCCACACTGGACTCGATCTCTCCCCCCCGCAATGAACTCGATCTCTCTCTCCCCTGCACTGAGTTCGATCTCTCTCCCCCGCAATGAACTCGATCTCTCCCCCCAGCAATGGACTCGATCTCTCTCTCCCCTGCACTGAGTTCGATCTCTCTCCCCCGCAATGAACTCGATCTCTCCCCCCAGCAATGAAGTTGATGTCTCTCCCCCGCAATGAACTCGATCTCTCTCTCCTGCACTGAGCTCGATTTCTCTCCCCCGCAATGAACTTGATCTCTCTCCCTTGTACTGAGCTCGATCTGTCCCTGCACTGAGCTCGATCTCTCTCCCCGCTCTGGGCTCGATCTCGCTCCCACACTGGGCTTGATCTGTCTACCCCTCACGCTGGGCTTGGCCTTTTAATCCCCCTGCCACCGAGCTGGTGTCTCACTGCCAGACGCCATCCAGGCACACTAACCTGCACTGATGCTCCTCCGAGCCCCCGGCCACTTACACAATGCCACTGACCGCCAGAGCACTGCCTGGGTATACCAAACACAACACGCTTGGCCAGCAAAGAATCTGCCCTGGGCTCCCAGCACTGCCTCCATGACTGAGTTCCCTCCAGAAGGCAAATAGAGAGAAAAAAAACAAAAACTAAACTAAATAAAAGAATAAAAAACAGGAAAAGATGAAAGAAAAGAGGTCGGAGTGGACGAACTCAGCTGCGGAGACCTAATTTGCCACCATTTTTAGAAGTCAAACACTCAAAGTTATATACGTTCTCACCATGTTTTTTGCCATAATACTGGCATGCAACACTAGACCACTCACCAGAAATTGTTCTTGTACCCAATTTCATAAATACAATGCCCCAGAAGCTTACGAAGATGGTTTTTGGTGTAGTACATAATGTGAAAGAAAGTAACAAAGTTTTTCATTTGTGCTAAACTCTTTCCAGAGATATTGTTCCATAAGAATCAATTGCCCCGGTTATAATCCATTAGCTTTTCATTTAAAATCAACAGAATTTGAAATGCCTGCTCTTTATCATGAGAATGAGTTGGAAGATTCCATACTTCGAAGTAAATGAGAATTTTTTTTACAATGCGGAGGAAACAATGCAAACACTGAATGTTATCTAACCTATGCTGAGAATTGGCAAGAGATAAATGTGAATTAATCAGAAAGCTGTGAATGAATGTGAACAATAAATTGCACATTGATTGAGACCAATTTCAGAAATTTTACTCAGATTTTAGGGACACCATGAGTCATAAAGCCATGTCTTCCTTTTGAGAAGATTCAGCTCCTCTCCTTCAAAGAGCTAGCTTGATTTCCAACCAACAATGATTTCATTCCAAGTGTACAATCCTCACAAAAAGGAAGTGCTGTTCACTATTCCCCCCCAGTTCTGCTCCCAGATCAACCTTCTTGCCCTTTGTACAAGCTGAACCAACATTTTTTTGTGTGTGATAGTGTTCCACTTTGTCTGCCAGTCTACACTATACACAGACATGGTCCTCACTGAGCTACTGTCCATGATCTGCTGTTCACTCACACCAATATTTAAATTAAAATGACTCTAAACACCCTCGCCCTCCTGTCCTTCATGCACAATCATTCAGCATGTTCCAGTCACCCATCGGGAAGGGGAGAAGTAGCTATTTATATGCAATGTCACTTCTCTTTTTTGAAATTTGGACTTAGTAATCAATTGTGAATTAGTCCCAGCTTCTACAAGAGGTTCTCAAAGAGTTTTCCTTGAATCCAAAGCTAATCCCGTAACGTGCACATAAATAACCATTAACCCTGTCAATGAGCCTTGAGAATGAGCTGACCATGTGTGGAATGAAATTACTACAAGATTTCCACTGAGGATGAACGCTTGTTGTTGAGAACGCTACGTTACTGGCTGCAGGAATACCTTGTCTTGTTGCTTGGCATAGCCGTCCCCTAGCAGCATTCTCTTATTCACAGATGGAAGGAGGATTAATAACCAAACTCCTGTCTAACACAGACTTCAAATTCATAGCTTTAATTGTGGAGTCCATCCAGATTATCATTGAGAAAAGTCTTCATAGGTACATTTGGTGTTTCAGCGTGACTCATTAATTCTTTTTTTAACGGTCTAATTTATTCATAAGCCGACATCCATCCAATTTTTCCCCAGCTATAAAGCTATCTCTCAATATTTATGTGTGTGACTATTCATAAAGCTATGGTGTTACAAGGTGCAGGAGGTGGTTGGTACAGATGGTCTGCAATGCAGAGTGACATTAACAGTGTGGGTTCAACTCCTGCACCAGCTGAGGTTACTGTGAAGACTTTGCCTTCTCAAACGCATGGTGACCCTCAGGTTAAACCCTCCACTAGTTGTTTCTCTCTCTCCCTCTAATGCAAGAGCAGCCCTATAGTTGAATAAGGACTGCAGTGACTTTGGCAGTCTTACAGAACTTTGAAGAAAGATATTTCCTTGAAGCTTTTCATCTTGCACTTAACAAGATAATTTTCAAGAAATAGGGAAAACAGCATTGAAACTGAATGAGAAGAGAGTGCTGATTGAGTGACAAGTGCACTCTGATTGTTAGATGTGTTGCCTTAGAGAATGCAACAGTAAATAATGATTGACAGTTAACTTCCAACCAGCTGATGGACTCCAATTGGTCAAGGTATTGCCTTGAATAGCAGAGAATGATAGTCAGATATATTGTGTCACTTCTTTCTGTCTGCTTTCTTACACTAACATATGTATCCTCCAGTTAGTGCTGGTGCACAGTGTTGTGAATCCGATTGATGATCCTAAATTGGTTATTGGTATAATTCTTTATATTTCCAAGTCAGGATGGTGAGTGGCTCGGAGGGGAACTTGAAGGTGGTGGTGTTTCCATATGTCTGCTGCCCTTGTCCTTCTAGATGGAAGTGGTTGTGGATTTGGACATCACACTGACATCACAACTAGAGTCATAGAGTAACTTGTGGCACAGTGGCCCAGTGGTTAGCACTGCTGCCTCACAGCACCAGGGACCCAGGTTCAATTCCAACCTTGGGGGACTGTGTGGAGTTTGCACATTCTCTCTTTGTCTGTGTGGGTTTCCTCCCACAATCCAAAGATGTGCAGTTTAGGTGGATTGGCCCTGCTAAATTGCCCATTGTGTTCAGGGATGTGCAGATTAGGTGGGTTACAAGGGGACAGGTGTGGTTGGGATACTTTGAGGTTCAGTGTGGACTTGTTGGGCTGATGGGCCTGTTTCTGCGCTGTAGGGGTTCTATGTGAACTTAGTGTGCACTCGATATGTTTTTTTTTTGGCGTGATAACCCAATCAGTGATGGACACCATTCATGTTTCTGCTGCGTAGTAGCAACATGAAAAAGCTAGCTTCATCGATGCTCTAACATTTGAGATACACGATAGTTCCTAGGTAATTAAGGTAAACTGGTTACTTTTCAAGATCAAAAGTCTATTCATGAGTTTATGTAATATACTTTGGGAAATAAGGCAGACTGTTTCAGCACCAAGCTCACTTGGTGTACCAATGATTTAGGCTGTATTTAATAAGTTACTGATAAGGTCAATCTTATGGCACCTGGAATAGCATGAGTACTGAATGAGTAGGAGTTTCAATGCTGGTGTGATGCTATGTATTTAGGTGTGTTAACCCCAACAAGGCCCACGGGGAAATCACTATTTAATCCCCTTGTGGCATTCATTGAGTATGATGTTCCTTGGTAACAGGCAACGGCCTGCCCAACTTGAACTCATCACCTGAGCCCTTTACAAGGCAGACCCAGCGTGGGTTTCAGAACTGTCTGTCCCTGGCCAGGACTAGCCTATGTACTCCACTAGCAGTGGCTCTATTTTGGTTTTCAACAAGAAATGATGCTCATCATCACACTTCCTGAGTTATTACAGTAGGCTACACATCTTAATGATAGGTGGATTGCAGCAAACAGCAGTTTCTGATACCTTAACTGGATTCCCAGTGTAGGTCAAAGAGGCAGTCTAAGATCAGGAAATAGGAAACCAGGTGAATGGTATAGATTCACAAATACGCTCCACTTCCCACCTTGCTGTTCTCTGACACCAAGCAATTATGCAAATGCCAAAGAGTGTTGAGAATGCTGAGACCTGTCCTTTGCTGTAGACTGTGTCATTTGGCATTAAATAGATGCAGCGAGCAACTCTGATCTGGGTAAATTAGTGACTGTAAAATTACAGTTCTCTCTCATGCTGCCATCTGGTGACCATGGCGCAATGCCTGGCACTAAAGAGCAATAACTGGCTGATATTATTGCTGCATTATTGCACAGACCTTTCTATTTTACAGGTTGTTCTGTTATAACATGTGTTTCATTAGTGCGAGTTGGCTGTAACACTATTGATAAATAATGGACGCTCTTTGGATAACACAAGCTTTCTTCTGTACAGATTTGACGATTTTCTGCAGCGATTTTCCTATAATGCAATTTTATATAGCACAATTTTCTATAGTCGAGGTCAAGCAAGAAAACAACGATCACGTTGAAGGAGAAGTACCTGTACTCAGTGCTTTATATAATGGCGGACTATCCCAAAGTGTATCTCAATGATTTCTGAAATGCAGGCACTCTTGTATTGTAATCATAGAGTCATACAGTCATAGAGATATACAGCACGGAAACAGACCTTTTCATCCAACTCGTCCATGCCGACCAGATATCCTCAATAAATCTTGTACCATTTGCCAGCTTCTGGCCCGTATCTCTCTAAACTCTTCCTATTCATATTCCCATCCAGATGCCTTTAAATGTTATAATCGTACCAGTCTCTACCACTTCCTATGGCAGCTCATTCCATACACACAGCACCCTTTGCATGTAGAGGTATCCTTGTAGGTCCTTTTTCTATCTTTCCCCTCTCACATTAAACCTATGCCCCCTAATTTTGGAATCCCCAGCCGTGGGGAAAAGAATTTGCCTATTTACCCTATCCATGCCCCTTATGATTTTATAAGTCTCTTTAATGTCACCCCTCAATCTCCAATACTCCAGGAAAAATAGCCCCAGCCTATTCAACCTCTCCCTACAGCTCAAGATCTCCAATCCTGGCAACATCCTCATAAAACTTTTCTGAACTCTTTCTATTTTCACAACATCTTTCCTGTAGGAGGGAGACCAGAATTGCACACAATACACCAGAATTGGCTGAACCAATGTCCTATATTGCCGCACCATGGCATCCCAAATCCCATGCTCAAAGCAATGACCAATAAAGGCAGGCAAACCAAATGCCTTCTCCACTATCCTATCTACTTGCGACTCCACTTTCAAGGAATTATGAACTTGCACTCCGACACCTCCCAGGACCTTATCATTAAGTGGATAATCATTAGAATCCCTACAGTGTGGAAACAGGCCCTTCGGCCCAACAAGTCCACACTGACCCTTGGATCATCCCACCCAGACCCATCCCCCTATAACCCACACACCCCTGAACACTATGGGCAATTTAGCATGACCAATCCACCTAGCCTGCACATCTTTGGACTGTGGGACGAAACCGGAGCACCCGGACAGAACCCATGCAGACGAGGGGAGAATGTGCAAACTCCACACAGACAGTCACCTGAGGCTGGAATCAAACGCAGGTCCCTGGCGCTGTGAGGCAGCAGTGCTAACCACTGAGCCACTGTGCCGTCCTGCCCTGATTTGCCTTTCCAAAATGCAGCACCTCACATTCATCTAAATTATACTCCATCTGCCAAGCCTCTGCCATCGAATGTCTCATTATTATCACATTTTGCGTCGTACCATCATCCTTCTTATTATTCACTCTCTTCTGTTTGCCACTCTATGTCAAACTCTTCCTCACTATTTTTCCCCTGTCCTCTCCCTTTCCAAATTTGCTTAAAAGCTGTTCACCTCATATTCTGAGGACCAGGTCATTGACATGAAGGATTAACTGTGCCTCTTTTGACAAATGGTATCTGAGCTACTGAGTGTTTCCAGAATTTTGGGGGCTTTATTAGTTGCACTGTAAATATATATGAAAGCCAGGCGTACGCTGTAATCTGTCCAGCCTGGATAGAATTCATGCAAAAAGCACCATGATTCAGAACCACCAGTTATCCAGATTTTGTTTTGGATCAACTCAATGTGAGGTTAGATCCTCAGGGACCTTGACAGGGTAGAAGTGTTGAGGATGTTACCTGTTGAGGCAACAGTGAAGTGTTGCTTCTTAAAATTGAAGGGTCCCTCATTTAAGACAGAGACGAAAGAGGTGAAAGTTTATCTCACAGACAGTCGTGAGGCTTTTCAAACTCTCTTCCTCAAAAGGCAGAGAAAGTAAAGCTCTTGAATACTTTTAAGGCAGAGTTAAGTAGATTCTTGATAAGCAAGGGAGTGAGAAGTGTTATGGATCAGACCAAACCCCCTTCAAGTATTTCAAGGAGATAGTTCAGATCCTAACTTTTACCTTTTATTCAAAAGCAAGAGTAAAATGTTGTATTCCAGATGTAATTTGATTGCTTACATTACACGGTTTTAACCAAAACATACTTTATTTTTACATTACAGTTAAAATACAAACAAAAAAAGAAGTGTTTATATAACTTTAACTGTATTGGAAAATTTAACAGAATAATAGATTATTTAATTACTAAACAGCAACTGCGCCAATATAAAAACATCCCATAAACACACCCTTGGCAGACGCAAATTCAGTAAAATGGATTGTCTCACATGTGATGTTTCTCTAGTCCAGGAGGAAAGAACACCAAGAAAGTTTCTGGTAGAGAATGAGGTATGATAGATTCCACAACCAACTTCAAAACCCCAACAACTACTGAAAACTAAACTTAGACCCTAGTTCTGGTGGAGCCTGACTCCATGCATTATTCTGCTTCCATTGATCCAACGTTGAAAAAAAAATCCAAAGCCTCACAAGCTGTTTCCTGTATTGGCTTGAAATAGACACATTTTCCTATGGTTCAAAACCTCTCTCTAAACTAAAGGGCAAATTATACCTCTTAAAGCCATAGCATAGGCACAAAGGTTATCAGGAGTGGACAGGAATGTGGAGTAATCAGATCAGCCATGAGCATACTGAATGGTGCAGCAAGCTCAAGGGGCTGAATTCCTGTTTCCTAATTTATTCATTTCACAGGTAACTCCAGTTCATCGCTTGCAATGGGAAATTATTCTTTATTATTTTAATGATCTTGCTTCTACTGGAGGTAAGAGTTGCTGTCCTATTTTGAAGAGAGTGTGAGAAAGCGTGTGATACAGACCAAGGTGAGTGATGGAGGAAGAAGTGCAAGCTAATAGTTTGCAAATAAAAATCAAAACTTTTTCACCATGGCGCAAACACTGTCCATCTTTCTGGGAAAGGAAATTGATCTTGGCGTGATATACTGAATGTTTAGTGATTAATCATTACTTTCCCCAGCTTGGGTTTGTTGGTAAAGTCTAATTCTGGATCCTGTTTTACTTTGTAACCTTGCATTTGATTTTCCCATGTTACAGTCACCACAGGCTCTCTGTCCCTCTCCCTGCTGTTGTTTCCCCTCAGTCCATTTGCAATACTGCTTTTGAGCAGACCAAAGGTGCAATTTCTTTTTAATCACAACATGCAAGAAAAGTAAAGTGAGACGTCTTTTAAAATAAAAAAAATTCATTCGTTCTTTGTCATGTTTTGTCATTATTTTATGTCTTAGGTGCAGATTTTTGGTGGGTTTTCTAGTGTTATTTGCATCAACAAAATTTAAAATTCAGAAATGTCTTGGTGCCACATAGTTTAGTCTAGAGATGCCGCAGCATTATAGCTAAAATCAGATGAATAAACTTCTTTGCAGTTAGCCAAAAAAAGTACACTACCTATCATTATCCCTGGCATTTAATCAATAGTGAACATTATTCTTCATTGTGAAGGCAATTTATGGCCAATGTATCTATGGTAACACAAGATCTGAGGTTGAAATATAACTGGTAATTTCAGCAGGTGGAAAATCAGGGAACTGTAAGGCAATTATTTCTGGACAGCCTCCTGTCAATCAAATCATCTTCGGAAAGATTGCTTTTCATTGCCTATCTCTTGTTGCCCAATTGGTGATTTGCAATGAAAAGTCAATGAAAATTTAATTACATTGGCATGGCATTGAACTCACAAGAAAGGCAGTGTTCTTTTCTCTAAAAGGAACAGTTGAACCAGTTGGGATCTGCTGACATCTGACTGTTTTATGATCACCAATATTGGTTTCAGCTTTTTAAATTCTGGGTTTTCTAAATGGAATCAAAATCTCAATTGACCACGATTTCACATTCTCAGGATCATGGTTTAGTAATGTAATCACTGTAGCTTTGTAATTAGCCCTACATTCTCCCAAATAAACTCATCCAGTGAAGAACATTGCAAGCATTTCTCACAATGGCAACATTTCTCTTGATTCTTTCAAGGTGTGTTTGAAGTTTCGGTTTGCTGAGTGTAAGAGACATTTCGGATGTAGACTTCAAGATGGTGACCACAATAAGGTGTGACTGTGTCTAAATCAATGGTAACTTTTATTGAGTGGCAAATAGTAGCAAATTGAGTTACCAGCAATAATTAAAGTGGCCATACTCTGCTCTGGGCCCAGTGTAATCTTACCTTTCTCTGGTAGTTGTCGGTTAATAATTGCAAAGATGTTTTGTATCTGGCACCAGCTCAGCAAGGTAATGGAGACTTGCCCACAAAATCAATTCAGTGTGTCCATCATCAGTACAACGCAAGTACCAAGAAACATTGCAGATTACCAGCATTTCTTCAGTAGCACCTATTGAACACTTTGATCTCTAGCATTTAGGAAGACCAGGGAACATTTTTTTAATTCATTCATGGGATGAGGGCATCGCTGGTCAGGCAGCATTTATTGCCCAGAGGGCAGTTCAGAGTCAACCACATTGCTGTAGTTCTGGAGTTACATGTAGGCCAGACCAGGTAAGGATGGGAGGTTCCTTCCCTAAAGGACATTAGTGAACCAGATGGGTTTTTCCTGACAATCAACAATGGATTCACGGTCATCATTAGACTCTTAATTCCAGATATTTATTGGATTCAAATTCCACCATCTGCCATGGCGGGATGCGAACCCAGGTCAACCAGGCATCATCTGGGTCTCTGAATTAACAGTCCAGCGATAATACCACTAGGCATCACCTCCCCATCACAATGCTAAGTCACAGACCTAACTTGGTTTGAAGTAACCTTTCTATTATTATCGCTGGGTCAAATACTTGCAACATTCTCCTTTAACAGGACTGTACTGACAACACAAAGATGGCAGGTTTAGGGCAGTTCAGTTAACTTTCTCAGGAAAAAAAAATGAGAATGTGCAAAAAACTGCTGAGCTTCCAGACACCTACAAAGGAATCAAAGAGCTGAGATTATGCAGACTGTTGTGATGCTACAGAAGAGAACAGCATTGAGTCTTTTGTTTCAATTTTGCTGTATTAGAAAGCTAATTGTACACAAATGAAAGCCCTTTTCAAGAATTGAGGGAAAATAGGAGTCCAGACACTTTTTTTCTCTGGAACATAGGAGGTTGAGGGCTGACCTTATACAATCATGAGAGATATAGACAAGGTGAATGGCAGGTGCCTTTCCCAAACAGTGTGGAATTTCAAGACTAGGTATCAAATTTTTAAGGTGAGAGGAAAAAGACATGAGGGGCAATCTCTTTACACAGAGAGTCATTCGTGTGTGGAATGAACTTCCAGAGGAAGTGGTGGATGCAGGTATAGTTACAATATTTAAAAGATATTTGGATAAGTACATGTATAAGAAATGTTTGAACGGCTATGGGCAAAATGTGGGCAGGTGAGACTAATTTAGTTTGGGATTATGGTTGGGCTGTATGACTCTATGACACATGAATACATGTGAGCAAAGTTAGGAATGTAACATGCAATACAGGGGAGTTATTCCGAGACTAGGTATGTCACCTTTCAATATAACACAGTGATTGAAACTGTCGGAGAAAGTCAGCAGCGTCTTTAACAGCCTTTCTCAACTTTGTTTCCATTAACTTCAAAGTAATCCAGTTTCAGTGACGCCATTATTTTCCCTTTTGAAAAAAAATCTAGTAATCCGACACTCAGCCCAAAGAAAATGTAAAATTCAGCCTGAAGAGTTGGTATGGTTTTGGGAGGGGTTTTGACCACGAAGCCTAGTGCGATCTCTCACTGTATCTCACTAAACACACCTTATTAACTATCTAGCCTGCCTCACAAAATCCGTCTCATTCAATTCTAGCCCCATCCTACCAAACTACAGTCCAGGAATAACATACCACTTGACACTTAGTCTATCTCTCTTTTCTTCCTTTCCTCGAAACCTTTGTTCCCATTTCTGGGGATAGGCTGGCTGCTGATATCCGCTACAAACCCATCAACTCCCACAGTTACCTTGACTATACCCCACTTCTTGTAAGGACTCCATCCGTCAGTTACTTCTTCAGTGCATCTGTTCCGATAATCTGAGCTTACACAGGAGGCCTCAACCTTATCACCTGTTTCCTCAACTGAGGATTCCCTGCCACTATGGATAACAGAACTCTCGGATGTGTCCAAGATAACAAGATGTAGAGCCTGATGAACACATCAGGCCAAGCAGCATCATAGGAGCAGGTCCTATGATGCTGCCTGGCCTGCTGTGTTCATCCAGCTCTACACCTTGTTATCTCGGATTCTCCAGCATCTGCAGTTCCTATTATCTCAGCTGCGTCCAACCCATTTCTCTCACTTTTGCCCTCAAACAGACCTTCTCTCCCACAAAACCAATAGGGTCCCACTGGTCCTTATATTCCATTTCACCAGCCTCCAAAGGATCACTAGCCAAAAATTCTGCCATCTTCAGCTGGATGCTACTTCCAGATACATATTTCCTTCTTCTCGTTTTTCAGCCTTCAGCAGAGACTATTCCCTCTGTGGAACATGTTTTGGAGGGTTTGAGCTATTGGAAGAGGCTGTATAGGCCGGGGTTATTTTGCCTGAAGTATCGGAGGCTGAGGGGTAACCTTACAGAAATTTATAAAGTCATGAGGGTCATGGTAAGGGTGAATTTCCAAAGTCTTTTTCCCCAGGGCAGGGAAGTGCAAAACTAGCTGGAATAGGTTTAAGGTGAGAGGGGAAAGACTTGAAAGGTACCTAAGGGGCAATATTTTCACACAGAGGATGATGCGTGAATGGAATGAGCTGCCAGAGGAAGTGGTGGAGGCTGGTACAGCTACAACATTTAAAAGGCTTCTGGATGGGTGTATGAATGGGAAGGGTTCAGAGGGATATGGGCCAAATGCTGCCAAATGGGACTAGATTCATTTAAGATATCTGGTCGGCATGAACAAGTTGGACTGAAGGACTTTCAGCCAGATCCAACTCATTTCTATTCGAATGCTGTACATCTCTATGACTCTATGACTCCATAATTGGTTGATAGTACAGAGCTGAAGTACTGCCGATAAAGAGACATTGCTGTCAAAACTTTCATCCTGCATTCATCAGGATAAAACAACAAGAACACCAGATCTCACAGGAAGCAACAATTTATATTGCATGAGAAAAGGGTGCTGGCTGGTTGGCAGATGGGTAGGTGTTGCCATGGGGAATGTTTTAGGGAACAGTTAATTTCCAATCTCTTGTTTAAATTCAAGCCAGGCAAACTGGTTTTGGTTGGTCAAAGCATTTCCACGAGAAATATATGAGCGAATGGCTGTCCCTATCACTTTTGTTTCTATGGAAATAGTTACAATGCATTCATCATTTTTAGAGGAAGGGCTCTGCATGTGAATGTGTAATTTCTAGCATGCTTGATCGAACCATACTGAGCTGAAATGATCATCTTGAAACTGCTTTTAGTGTAAATATTTGCATAAGTGGGATTGGTCAATAAATGTTATTTGAATCTTATCTAATATTTGATTTTAATGTTCTGAGTTCTGCAAGCCCAGGCTTGTTGGTTATAGCCAGTATTCTGCCTGCTGCAAAAGCATGAAAGGGGATACTGTTTGATACCATTCGACAGTCAATGGAATGTATAGCCTACATACCAGGTGTCCCATTGTCACTGAAATTCATGTACCACGTGACTCAATGGTGTGGCAGTCAGAAGGTCTGTTTGACTTGATGGCAGTATGTTCTTGGTGTCGTTTGAAATGGCTAGCTTCATCTGTTGTTCAAACCACTGGAGACCTACCAGACCAAGTAGTGGATGCAGGTACAGTCACAACATTTAAAAGATATTTGGATAAGTGCATGAATAGGGAAGGTTTGAAGGGATATGGGCCAAATTCAGGCAGGTGGGATTAGTTTAGCTTGGGAATGTGGTCAGTGCGGGCTAGTTGGACCAAAGGGTCTATATCCATGTTATACGACCCTACAACCTCAAACTTCCTGGATAATCTAAGGTTGGATAGGCACTTTTTAAGATTGGAAGTGATGTGCTCATTGAGACCCATCCATGAATTTTTGTCATATGCAGCCAGCAGTGATCTGGTTGGCATAGCCATTCGCCTGCGGGAAATCTTTGATATGCGATGCTTTGGTGTCAAACCAAATAAATGATAACAATAGCTAATAGTAGGAGAGAATGGATTAGCTGCACAGAGATTTCGAATAAGGCCTATCTCATAACGCATGGAACTGTGGGAATTCCAATGAGTATATTGACCAGTTAAGTTTAGTTTCTGGTAGATGTTAGATGAGAATTCCTGAGTAGAAATCTTAAAGTACGTGTGGAGAAAAAGGATCTTCATTGACGGCTCCATTTCAAAGTTGGATTTGAGTGCATGGAGAAGTCAACGAGAGAATTCTTGAACTCAAAAGGCAGCACAGGCAGCAGGTCAGCAACACTTCCAGAGCTTCAAGCAGCAAGATCTAAGGTTGCAGTGACTGGCACACTGTTGTACAGCTCGTGAGAACAGCTGAGCAATGCTGCCAGTGTGATGGAAACTATCGTGTGCAGACCAGAAGAGGCACTGGCTGATGGACTCATGTCAATGATTTCAGAGTTGAGAGAAACTGCATACGCTGCTGGACAGAGTGCGAGATGAGTGCATGTCTGCAAAGAGACCTGGCAGATCAGTCAGGGGATGAGACTACTTAACAAAGGAATAGAATGTCAGCACTCACCCAAGTGAAAGCCAACACTGGCTTTGGGACCTATTAAAGGGGGTGCTACGTCTGTCAAATGTAAAATTTTTGGACTGGAGGATGTTTTGATTTTGAGGAAAGTTCCGACTTCAGCGATATTGGATGAACTTTTAACTCTGCACCTCTCAATACTTTCATTTCCACTTGAGTCCATGGCAATGAGAATCAGGCAAATAGAATTCAATTTTACTCAACTGTTCGTGGCCAAAATTATGTCAAGTTGTTTCTTGGAATAATCTAAAAAAATTGGCATATACTCACGACAAAACCACCCTCCCACTTCCTCATCCTTTACAGTGCACTTCTTTTCATTTCAGTCTCTTCTACACTCCATTCTTCCTCTCTTACCATATTCCAATATCAGTTGCCCTCTAAGCATCCAATTTTCCAATGAAAATAATATTATCCAGTCATGACACAACTTGTTCCA
This sequence comes from Ginglymostoma cirratum, assembly GCA_024137785.1. Lineage (NCBI taxonomy): Eukaryota > Metazoa > Chordata > Chondrichthyes > Orectolobiformes > Ginglymostomatidae > Ginglymostoma > Ginglymostoma cirratum. Next base: position 630,067 of record JAHRHZ010000093.1, on the reverse strand, counting down.
ATCCTCCGTGAAAATATTTGGTGCCACACATTGTCCGAGGTACCTAGGATACTCGGTATACGGGACGATAATAAATCAAATCAAAACATTGGGCACCCAGGCATCCCATATATCTCTCCACATGATTCTCTTGTCTTTAACGGTGATTAACAGCTTTGATTTACTCAGTGTATCTTTTACTAAAATTATCCTTTTTGGGGTCTCACATATCCACAGTTGAAGTGAGATGAGAGTAGTCCTCCCTCCAAAAATTGTGCTTCACACTTACAAGACCTAACCTGTCTCCTTTTCTATATTAATACCTCAAGTTTGGCAAGAGGATGTTTCAATTTGTTATGGACACAGAGAGTCCTGTATCTATTAATTCCTAACAAAGTTGGCTCCCCAAAAGTGCTGCTAAATATATTTGAGGTCTTGATTCATTAATAAAAGCAAACAATAAAATTTGAACAAAGAAAATATGGCTATATCGAGAGACAGTTGAAAATAAAACAAAGTGAGTTAAGGGGGAAAGGCAAAGTCAGTGCATATGTGAGAGAGAAACAAGCTTTTGCAAATTGGAAAATGAACAATGGGCTGGTGCTGTGATAAAACAAAGAACTGCAGATGTTGGAAATCTGAAACATAAACAGAATTAGCTGATAAAATTCAACAGGTCTGATGGCATCTGTTGGATAAAAGCATTTTGAGTTAGACAGCCCTTTATCAGACCTGATAACAACGAGGAAACTGTGATATTTATGGTGAAGACAAAGTTGAGTATGGTAGTGAGAAGAGGGGGGAGGGATGAGTAGATAAATGGGCATGGAGCCCAGAAAGCCAGGAAAGCCCAGAAAGAGAAAGAGATAGAAAAGATGTAGGTAAACAAAGAGTTTATGGATAGCAGACCAAGACAGAAGAAAAGCTGAATAAATGATATCAAGAGCTAACAGTAGGAGAGAACAGGTGAGCTGCACTGAAAGCAACTCATATAATGTGATATACTGAGGATTAGATGAGAAAGAGTGACTGTGCTAAAAGCAACCCATGTCATAACAGGACCCTGTGTGGGGTGGATGTAAAACATGGAAGAATGGAATCTGGCTGAAAAGTTATTGAACTCAATGTTGTGTCCTTGAGGTTGCAGGGTCCCCAAATGTAAAATGAAATGTTCTTCTTCAGGCTTCCGCTGAGGGTCCCTGGAACACTGCAGCAGGCCTGCGACTGAAATGTTGGCATGGGAACATAGTGGTGTGCGAAGTGACAAGGTTACTGAAAGCTCGGGGTCATTTTTTCAGACAGAAGGGTTCTGTACAGTGGTCAACCAGTCTACATTTTGTCGCCCTAGTGTAGAGACTACACTTTGAGCAGCTAATACAATTGCATAGGTTGTGTGGAGTACAGGTAAATTGTTTCTTCATCTGGAAGGTGTGTCTGGGGCATTGGATGGTAAATCATAGAATTCCTACAGTGTGGAAGCAGGCCATTTGGTCCATTGAGTCCACATCGACCCTCCGAAGAGCTTCCAACCCAGATTCCCCTACCATATCCTTGTAATTCTGTATTTCCCATGGCTAATCCATAGATCCTGCGTATCCCTGGACACTTTGGGCAATTTAGCATGGCCAATCCATCTAACTTGCACATCTTTCGACTATGGGAGGAAACCAGAGCACCCGGGGGAACCCACGCCGACCTGGGGAGAATATGCAAACTCCACGCTGACATTCGCCTGAGGTTGGAATCAAACCCAGGTCACTGGCGCTGTGAGCAGGGAAGTAAGTGGATGGGTATTACACATTCTGTAGTTCTATGGGAAGGTGTCGTGGGGGTGTGGGGAAGTGTTGGGAGTGAATGAGAAGTTGACCAAGGTGTCCCAGAGGGAACGGTCCCTGCAGAACACTGACAAAAGAGAGGAGGGGAATCTGTGTCTGATGGTGACATCCCATTGGAGGTGACAGAAATGATGGCTTTGGATGCAGAGGTTGGTGGGATGGTAAGTGAGGACCGGGGGACTCTTTCATTGTTGTGGGAGAGAAGGGAAGGACAGATGTGTGGTAAATGAGTTGGATAAGGCTAAGGATCCTGTCAACGGTGTTAGTGGAAAATCCTCGGTTGAGGAAAAAGGTGGATATTTCTGAGGCCTCCCTGTGAAATGTGGCATCACCAAAAATGATGAGATGAAGACCGAGAAACTGGAAGAATGGGATTGAGTCCTGACAGGAAGTAGGGTGTGAGGATGTATAGTCCAGATAACTGTGGGAGTCAGTGGGTTTATAGTGGTATTAATAGCCACCCCAGCCCCAGAAACAGAAACGGAGATGTCAAGAAAGGGAAGGGAAGAATCAAGTGAAGGTAAGGGCAGGCTGGAAACTGGAAGCGAAATCTATAAATTTTCTGGCTCAGAACAAGACAGGGAAGCAGCGCTAATGATGTCTTCGATGTACCAGAGGAAACGTTGTGGATGCAGACCTGAATAAGCTGCTGCTCCCGGTTTTTTCTGGCTCTGTGTTTTGATGATATCAATTATTTTCTCATTCACGCCTTCTCTAGCAGATATTTTTCCAGTTGAGGAGTGGTGGTGGGAGGTGGTGAGGGCCCCTCGATTGTAGCTTGGGACCCCGTTCTGTTTCGCTTGCACCTTGGGCTCGTGACCATACTTGTGACAGGGCAGCATGGTGGCTCAGCGGTTAGCACTGCTGCCTCACAGCACCAGGGACCAAGGTTCAATTCCACCCTTTGGTGACTGTCTGTGTGGAGTTTGCACGTTCTCCCTGTGTCTGCATGGGCGTGCTCTGGTTTCCTCCCACAATCCAAAGATGCGCAGGCTCGGTAGATTGGCCATGTTAAAAAAAAATTGCCCATAGTGTTCAGGAATGCCTAGATTAGAGGGATGGGTCTGGTCCTGGTCCTGATCCTAATTTTATTACATCTTGATGCACTTTACTCAGTCAATTTTTAAACATTTTTAAGAATATTGCATCATTCCTTTCCGGAACTCATATACTCAAGTGGACTATGTAGAATCTCTATTTTCTTTCCCCATTGTCATGTGCTGACTGCCCCTCCAATCATCGAATCCCTGCAGCTGGAAGCAGGCCAATCAACCCATCCAGTCCACACCAACCCTTCTGAAGAACATCCCACCAGACCTATTGCATCAGGGTGTCTGGGTACAACTTCAATTCCTATTGGTGCCACTCCAATAGCCCCATCATTTGATGGTGATGGATATTTCCTTTCTTTGTCTGTTTTGTAATTACATGCCTCACTTTCTAAATCCCATTCTTTGATCCCTGTTGTGGGGCTGTTGATAGCATGGGGCAAATATTAGCTCTGGCAAATGTATTTCTGTACTTTTGCTCTGATCTCAGTCTGCCCTAGCCATTAACAGAACAACGTTTTCTTCCTTTTGTTTCATTTTTTTCTCTGTCACCACGCCTGCTGTGACCCAATTGGATCATCTGGATTCCATTTGTTCTCATTTATTTTTGCTATGAGTTCTGAAACAACTCCACAGAGCATCCTGTCACCAAGTCACCCTTTATTTACACGTACAAAACCATTGACACTGATTCAGCTCCCTCAGAGCCGGCTCTCAGAGTGAACAGAAGCTCTGCCTCTCCTGTTTATTTCTGTCAGCCAGGGCTCCCTGATTGGAGACAATGAGGACTGCAGATGCTGGAAACCAGAGTCTGTAGGTGTGAGGCTGGAAAAGCACAGCAGGTGAGATGGCATCCAAGGAGCAGGAAAGTCAACATTTTGGGCCAAAACCCTTCAACGTCCCGAAACGTTGACTTTCCTGCTTCCCTGATGCTGTCTGACCTGCTGTGCTTTTCCAGCCTCATGCCTATAGATCCCAGATTGGACCAGGTTAACAGCCTCAATTGGGGAACTCATATTCTATGAGGTCCACCTGGCTGACCTTGTTACAATCATTACAAAGTTCCTGGTTCTTTTCTTCTCAGTATGTGGTTAATAATCCCACTTGAGTTCCAATTTGTTAGCGTGGGTCATTTGTTGTCAGTGGAATGCTTCTCCTTTACTTCTTCTCAAAGTGAGCATGTTAATTGTAACTCATTCCGAGTATCTCACTATACATCCTTCAACCAAACCGTTATCGATGGATTAAGGTTTCACTCAGAGCCAGGAGTGTTTTTGTTTTCAGGGTGATGGAAGTTCTGACTTTGCTATATATGTCCATAATAACTTATAGATGCTTTTGGTGGCTCGGCTGTCACCTATCCATTTCTTCAGTCATTAGTGAGGCCCTATCCTCATTTCTATTCCTTTGTGGAGTATTTTAAAGCAACACACGACACTGAATCTCTTCACTGAAATAACAAGCAGACTTTATTTGTATGTTAGCAGGAAGACATTCTTAACTGGTAACTGAGGAGATTGCTTCCACAATACAGAGATTCAGGCAGTTTATGGGCTGTTCTGCAATCTTTGATGCTGATTACAATGAGACAGATATCATTAACAAAAGACAATATAGGACATTACAAACAATGACACTGGATTACATAATCGAAATAAAAACTTGAAGAAGTTATTGTCACAATCAATAGCTCCAGACAATATCTATTCACCCCAGTCATTGAAGGACCCAAAGTCTTTTACATAAAGTTTAGCCTGAAGCAGGGATACCTGACCTTGATGAAATGTGTTGTTTCAATACTGAGTGCCTGTTCAGTAGGTGTTGAACATCAATCCTTGCCCTGATGAGACATGTTACAGATGTTATTGACTTTAAAACCACCACACATTTGCAAAAGAGATAATAGGTACTGCAGATGCTGGAGAATCCGAGATAACAAGGCGTGGGGCTGGATGAACACAGCTGGCCAAGCAGCATCATAGGAGCAGGAAAGCTTGACGTTTCGGGCCT
>JAHRHZ010000093.1:602578-624794 GCA_024137785.1 Ginglymostoma cirratum | reverse complement strand
ATAACAAGGTGTAGAGCTGGCTGAACACAGCAGGCGAAGCAGCATCATAGGAGCAGGAAAGCTCTAGGCCCGAAACGTCAAGCTTTCCTGCTCCTATGATGCTGCTTGGCCTGCTGTGTTCATCCAGCCCCACAACTTGTTATCACACATTTGCAAAAGTTGCTTTGTGGTTTGCACCATCCTAGAATTATTTTAAACTCCATAATTATTGCTTGCCCTGAAAAACCCACTTCAACAGAAATTACAACATCAGACTAGCTTTTTTCTGAATTTCTGATGACCACCAGGATTTTCAAAGTGGCCACAGCCAATGCTGAATGCTTTTAAGTGTAATCGCTCCTACAGTGTAGGAAATGCAGCAATAAATATATGCATGGCCAGCTCCCATAAATGGGAGCAGGATCATGACCAAAGTTCTTTATTTGTCCTGATACTTGAAGGACTGGGAATAATTCTCTGTCCTTCTCGAAAGCAGTGCTATAGGATCCTTTATACCAGCCTGAGCAAGCAGATGGCATCTCAGTTAAACATTTCAATGCCAGATGGCAAACTCAGACAGCGCAAGTACTCCCTGATTAGAATCATTTCAGTCTTGATTTTTGCAATGTGAGCGTTGGAATGGGACTTCAGACTTGGGAGTTAGAGTCAAACATGGTACAAATTGAGCCATATTTCACCTTATTGTATTGTCATCTGATCTAGTCTTCTTACAACTGTAGTCCCAACCTCAAAGGGAGACTAAATATCCACTTAGGTAATGTTCAAATCCCAATAACTAGTCGTTTTTAAAAAACAAAGTGTTTCAAACACATATGCATCAGGAGCAGAAGTAAAGCATACATTCCCTTACCCCTACTCCATTATTTATTAAGATCTGTTTATGCTTCAAGTTCCATATTTCCATCTATTCCTGGTAACCTTTAATTCCCTTTACTTCACCTCCACCACCTTCTGAGGCAGAGTCTCAAAAGTGCACAGCCTTCAGAGACAATCCTCCTCATCGCTGTCCTAAAAAAGACGATCCTTAACTTTAAACACTTCTGCACTCACCCACAAATGAAAACAGTGTCAAGCTATATTGAAGCTACGCAGGATCTTATACACTTTAATTGAATCAAACGTCACTCTTCCAAACGCAGTGGAATCATGCCCAGACCGTACAACCTTTCCACATATAACATCCTGTTCATTACAGCTATCAATGTGAAAAGCCTCCTCTGAACCACCTCCAGCATACTTGCATCCTTCCTAACCTGATCCTACATCCTGAACTCCTGAATCTTGGCCATCCCTAACTATTGCAGCTATGCCATCCTTGCTTAACGGTGTTACTTATCCACCTTTACCAACTTACTATTCTTTTACAACATCATATATTCTTTAATAATCAGACCTAATCGTTACCACTGTGCAATCGTGTCTCCATAAGCCTATCAGATTTATTGACTTCATTTACTTCATTATGAATGCTATATGCTTATAGATAGAGCCCCTGGTTTTGTCTTTGTGTTATCTTTTGAACAATATTGACTGTCTAATGGATTCTTAGCTTCCTGTCATACTCTGGTCTCCATTTCCTATTATTATTTGGCTCTCCTGCCTTGACTCAATTCCTTGATTTGCTACATTTGGCAAAGCTTGATCCTTCACCCCTACACTTTTTTTTTAGTTTCGAACCCTCTCTTCTTCTCCAGTTATAAAGTTTTATGGAAGACTGGTAGCAACATGGTTCAGGTGCTAACTATCTCAATATAGAGCCCTCAACATTGATGCCAATGTCCACGAAACAAAACTTACTTCTTCCATGCCAGTCTTTGGACCACATTCAACCCTCCAATTGGATGTACCCCCCTGTCAAGTGGGTTCAGGTAATAATCCAGATATTATCACCTTAGAATTTCTCCTCTTCAATCAGGAGCCTAGCTCCTCACACTGTCTAAGCAGGACTGCTTTCGGAGTCCTAACAATGTCATTGATACCTCCCCATGGATGGTAACAACTGGATCCAAACATTCCACTCCCAATTCCTGTCCAGCCCTGACCAGATGTCCCAAACCTTGGGTAAGCAACAGTTATCCAGACTCTGCTCTCGTCTGCACAGTGCAGTTTCTATCTTGTCATGACTTAATGAGGAAGACTACAACAATAGTCATGGCCCATGCTTCTACAAGCCATCACAAAATATTTAAAACCTCAATGAGGTCTCCAAAATGACAAATATGGCTGACTGACTGTCACTCAGGACAGAATCAATTCACACCAGGTTTCATCAGTAACAAGAAAACAAATAAATATTTATGTAACAGATGTAACTGTAACAAGAGCAGGAAAAGGAAAGGATTTCTAATTTATGGAGATTAAGCCATGCCCATTTAAAACTCCAAATATACATACACACACACACACACACACAAACACACACACACACACACACACACACACACACACACACACACACACACACACAGACTTAAGAACATAAGAACTAGGAGCAGGAGTAGGCCGTCTGGCCCTTCGAGCCTGCTCCGCCATTCAATAAGACCATGGCTGATCTTTTTGTGGGTACCCGCGCTCTCACTACATCCCTTAATTCCTTTATTGTTCAAAAAAAATCTACCTTAGCTTTAAAAACGTTTACTGAAGTAACGTCAACTACTTCACTGGGCAAAGAATTCCATAGATTAACAACCCTCTGGGTGAAGAAGTTCCTTCTCAATTCAGTCCTAAATCTGCTCCCTCTAATCTTGAGGCTATGCCCTCTTGTCCTTGCTTCACCTGCCAGTGGAAACATCCTCTCTACTTCTATCTTATCTATTCCCTTCATAATTTTATATGTTTCTATAAGATCCCCCCTCAATCTTCTGAATTCCAATGAATATAATCCCAATCTACTCAGTCTCTCCTCATAAGCCAGTCCCCTCAACTCCGGAATCAACCTAGTGAACCTCCTCTGCACGCCTCCCCAGTGCCAGTATATCCTTTTTCAAGTAAGGAGACCAAAACTGCACACAGTATTCCAGGTGTGGCCTCACCAGCACCTTGTACAGCTGCAGCATAACCTCTCTGCTGTTAAACTCAATCCCTTTAGCAATGAAGGACAAAATTCCATTTGCCTTCCTAATTACTTGTTGTACCTGCAGACCAACCTTCTGTGATTCATGCACGAGGACACCCAGGTCCCTCTGCATAGCAGCATGCTGCAACTTTTTACCATTCAAGTAATAATCCTTTTTACTATTACTCCTGGAAAAATGTATGACTTCACATTTATTTACATTGTATTCCATCTGCCAGACCTTTGCCCACCCACTCAATGTATCTATGTTCCTCTGCAAGGTTTCACAGTTCTCTGCACACTTTGCTCTGCCACTCATCTTAGTGTCATCTGCAAACTTTGACACCCTACACGTGGTGCCCAACTCCAAATCATCTATATAAATTGTAAATAATTGTGGTCCCAATGCCAATCCCTGAGGCACACCACTTGTCACTGATTGCCAGCCAGATTAGCATTCATTTATCCCCACTCTTTGCTTCCTGTTAGTCCACCAACACACACACACACTCAATACAATAAGACAGACGGTTTAACACTAAAACTGTGGGTGAGGACTAATGGACGGTTTAAATTGAAGATCAGAGAGAGTGACGGAGAGAGAGAGACAGAGAGGGACTTCCAAATAGAAACATGGTATTTTCTGCAATTAACAATATTTGATTTTCAAGTTACATACTTTTCCTGGTATTCCTGTTACATCAGTTTAAACTCCATTTTAAATGGCAGCCCCAAAAATAAAAAAACAATGTGGTCCCTTGCAACTCTGTTTGCTATATTACCCTTTATAGCCACCACTGTCCTTTTAACTTCCCCTTGCTTGAAAAGTATACAGAACAAGGGTCTCCTGGTCAGTCCATTCCTCTCCCTACTTACTTCTGTCCACAACTTAAACTTTTCAAATAATTGCAAGGGCTGAAGTTCCTGCACTATTGCATTCTTCGCTCACTTATCTGCATCTCCTGTAGTCACATCTGCCTGTCTCTTTCTGCAGCTGGAACCAAATGCCCCTCTTCTGAGGAGGATGACTGCCTTCTGGAAAAGTGTCCAGATAGCTCTCCCTCTTTCTGATTCATCACAACGTCTTCAACTCAGCCCCTGACTCAATCACTGAGCAGAGTTCCTGTAGTTTTAAACATTTGCTGTGTGTGTTTTCCCTGAATCACTTTTACACCAGAAGCTCCTACACCCCACAGTGAGACACAACAGCTGTCTCAGCAATGTGTGTATTAATTAGATCAATGCAATTTGTTCATTTAAACAGTCACATAAAATTAATTGTTATTCTTTTCACGTATTGCACTCTGCCTATTAAATGCTGATGTCATTTACAAGCACTTACCAGTGATCAACTTGCTAGGGTCTGTTTGTTCACTTTGCTTTTCAAACTGGGTGGCTCAGTGGTCAGTGCTGCTGCCTCACAGTGTCAGGGATCTAGGGTTGATCCCAGCCTCAGGTGACTGTGTGGAGTTTGCACATTCTCCTCGTGTCCGCGTGGGTCTCCTCTGGGTGCTCTGGTTTCCCCCCACAGGCCAAAGATGTGTAGGCTAGGTGGACTAGCCATGCTAAATTGCCTCGTAGTGTCCAGGGATATGCAGGCTAGGTGGGTTATCCATGAGAAATGTAGGGTAATGGGGCTGGGTCTGGGTGGGATGCTCTTTGGAAGGTCAGTGTCGACTTCATGGGCTGAATGGCCTGCCTCCACACTGTGAAACTGAGTGTGTGCTGCTTATAGCAACTGAAGTTGATGTGCTTCAAGAAGGTTAGGGAAGGGTTAAACAAAGATGCAGCCCCTCTCCCACACTTCATTAACCTCACATGTTACCAAAGTCCCTAACCTTCCACTCAGTGGACTTCCCAGGCTCTGTTGTTGTCCCACATGAGAGTTACATAAGTTACCTTTGTGATTATTACTATTTGAGAATATGTCTTATCTATTCAATTAACCATACGACAGGTGAGGTCGGTAGAGAGCTCCCTTGTTTATCCAAAGAAACTTTGGATTTTTAATTTAATTTAAACAGCAAATTAAACTTAAATGTTAAATTCTGACAACCAGCATTAGATTTTAAAGACCCCCACCCTAAACACTGATTAACTATTGAAACTGCCACTCTTACAAACTCCCAAGATTGTACCAGCTGCACTCAGTGCATTACTGTTCATTTCAAAGTGTTAAAACCTGTTTACAAATGAACATAACTTTTCATTATTTGTTTTAGTTGATAATTAAAACATGTTTCTTGGCGATCAATAATTTACATCATTAGAGTACAGATTCTGCTGTGATGCTTGACCCAGTTTACTGGTGGATATTAGATAAGGCACGGGAAAGTGGATAATTGGATCACAAAAGTGAGAATTCATACTTTCCTATAACTTATTCATTTTTAAATTGGTACCTTTTACACATTTGGCACTTGATTTTTTTTTTTGAGCACAACTGGCAAAGTTGACACTTACTTCGTAAGCCTCATTGTTAAAAGCTTTTGATCCAACGACCAAATTACACGCTGGCTGTTTCAGAACGCAGTTGTCCAAATTAAAATGGAGTCTGCAGCCGTGTGTACGCTAGATTGGATGATATCTATTTCAAACCCGCCGATTCCCATAGCTACCTGGGCTACACCTCCGCTCACCCACCCTCCTGCAAGAATGTGATCCCATACTCCCTACTCCTCCACCTCTGCCACATCTGCCTCCCAAGATGGAGCGCTCCACCTCCTGACATCCTCCTGTTTCAAGGAGCGCGACGTCCCCCCTCCGGTGATCAAAAATGCCCTCAACCGCATCTCTTGTATTTCCAGCAGTTCTGCCCTCAAACCCCCTTACCCAAACAAAAATAAAGACGGAATCCCCTGGACCTCACATAGCACCCCACCAACCTTCGTATCCAGCGTATCATTCTCCTCCACTTCCGCCACCTACAATTTGACCCCACCACCTAACTGATATTTCCCTCCCCACCCCTATCTGCCTTTCGTAAGGACCGCTCGCTCTGCGGCTCCCTCGTCAGCTCCACACTCCTCACTAACCCCACCACCCCCAGCACCTTTCCTGCAACTGCAGGAGGTGCTACTTCTGCCCCTACACCTCCCCTCCACCTCCATTTAAGGCCCAAAACAAACCTTTCCATCTGCGACAGGGGATCACACGTACGTCCTCCAACCTAGTCTACTGTATCCATTGCTCCCTATGTGGCCTCCTCTACATCGGTGAGACCAAACGCAGCCTCAGGGTGTTTCGTGGACCGTCTGCGCTCTGTACATGACAGCAACACCTTCCGATCACTAACCATTTTAACTCCCCCTCCCACTCCCTGGGCGACATGTCCATCCTGAGCCTCCTCCAGTGCCACAATGACACCACCTGCAAATTGGAGGAGCAGTACCTCATATTCTGCCTCAGGAGCCTACAGCCCGATAGCCTGAATGTGGATTTTACCAGTTTCAAAATCACCCCACACCCCCAGCCTCATTCCATGTCTCAACCTTCCTCTCTTCTCCGCCTCCTTGACCTGACACAACATGCCAATCTTCTTCCCCACCTGTCCACCCCACCCTTCCCACTGACCAATCCCCAATACCCCCTGCCAGCATCTACCTATCATCATCCCACCTACCTTCCCCCAGCTGCATCCCTTCTCCCTCTATTTATTTCTGAGCTCCCTTCCCCCTCCCCCATTTCTGAAGAAGGATCCTGACCCGAAATATCAGCTTTCCTGCTCCTCTGATGCTGCCTGGCCTGCTGTGTTCCTCCAGCTCCACACTGTATTGACTCTGACTCCAGCATCGGCAGTTCTTGCTATCTCTGAGGATAGCAGGTTTCATTCCCTGAGTGAATCAGCTGGGCCTTAACAACAGGCCGGCACCTTTATGATCTCTGTTGCTGATGGCAACCTTATATTTTGCAGACTGTTCAAAGCAGAAATCAAAGTCTCAAATGACCACTACTGGGCTTTAGCCCTAAAACCCATGGCCCAATGCACACAGCAGACTTAGTAAAGTTAATGCTATCAGATTTTCAGAGGCAATGGGTGACTTCCCGAAGCTTCCATCTTATGACTGCATAGCTATTGTCGGCAATCTGCCGACCAAGTCAGATCTTGAAGCTTCCATGAATAAATTTGCATGATTTACTGTTAGACAAGATTGTCAGAATGTGGTGATGTGGGGCTGCTTCAACAAGCTGCTGGAGCTGTGTGCATTTGTATTTGTACGTGTGAGCAGCTCCCTGCAAGTTCTCACCATGATGGCTTATACTCACAGGTTTCACGCAGTGACTGAAATGAATGCTGTACTGTGAATCACGAGGGGAGATTCATGTGTGGGCAGCTTCAATCAGATAAGTGCTAAACCACATGAAATAGCCGGTGCACTTAATGTGATTGAATCTCTGCAGCGATTGTAACGAGGTCAGCCGGGTGGACTTTATAGGATATGAGTTCCCTGATTGGGGCTGTTAATCTGGTTCAATCAAGCAGCCCTGGCTGACAGATATAAACAGGAGGGTCAGAGGTTCTGTTCACTCTGAGAGCTGACTCTGAGGGAGCTGAACTAGTGACAAATACTACGCACATGTAAATAAAGGGTGACTTGGTGATGGGATACCAGTCTCTGTGGAGTTATTTCAATCTCTGTAACTGATATGTGTGGTGGCAGTAAATCTGATGTGCCCAATACAGACAGCTGTCTGGAATAAGCATGGATGATGTGTGTAGGCTCTGTACCTCTCATCCTGAATCTGACTGATATCAAACACACTACTGTTATTACTGGGACTTGGCCTTTTAATGGCCCTATTCCCCAATGAATTTACTACATGAGCCATCAGGAGGAAGGAAACAACTTTTCAATGGGTGTCAGGCCCTGCTTTCAGGATTCCTTTACAGGTGACCCCAGGAATGGATGCAAAATATCTTTGAAGAATAAAGTGTATCCATCTCAGCCAATAAGTTGAGACTTTATTTCCGCATCTGAGGATTAAGACTGAACCTTGATCATGGAGTCTGGAGTGTCAATCTGAAAGAGCGCTAGCCTGCCATGAGTAGAGATGTTAAATTGGGGACCCCTCTGCTCTTTCTGATGGATGTAAAAGATAACCTCGGCACTCTTTCAGATAGAGGCAGTGGAGTTCTGCCCAGTGTCCCAGGCAGTCCTTCAGTCAACATTGCTAGTACAAGGGACCTGGCCAAAAAATTCACCGCAGGAGCTCTCTGTGCACAGATGGCTGCCATATTTCCTACGTCGTGGTAATTTCCCTTCAAAAATGGGCTGTGAAGAGCCTTGTGATATCCTTATGGTGGGTTTGCACTGGCCACGAGCGTGGCTTTTGCCTCATGTTATTATTGGCAGCCACGTGTGTCCTTCACACTGCATTCCGCACCTTGAACGGTTTTGGTGAAGGTCACGATGGAAACCATGTCATCACGGATGTCGACCCTGACCCTCCAGCGCCGGCAGACCAGCATTTTCTTCAAGGCCCGTTGAAAATCCCGGTTGAGAAAGGCGTAGAGCACAGGGTTGATCATGGAGTTACAGTACCCAAACCAGGTGATGACCTTAAACACCTGGCTAATGGTGACACTGTTGAGCTGTGAGCCACCCATGGCGATGCCAATGTTGAAGATGAAGTAAGGGAGCCAGCACAGCACAAAGACCGATATGATGATGCTCATTGTCCTGGTGGCCTTGTGCTCCAGTTGCAGGTTATTCTGCCTTCTGCTTTCAGGATGATAGTGGATGTCCAGTGTCTGTGACATGATCCTCACTGCCTTCAGGCGTGAGGCTCGGTAGATGAAGAAATACATGGTGCACATAATCAGGAAGGGGAGATAGAAGGCCAGTGCAGAGGCTACGATGGCGAAGATCCCATTAGTGACAAACACGCACTCCCTGCTGCTGTCAAAGTCCACACCCGGGATTTCGTTCCAACCTTGCATCACCGGGAGGAAGGAAATCATGGAGGAGTAGACCCAGATCGTGATGGTCATGGCAATACATCTGTGGGAATGGAGGCACAATAAGCATAGGGTAAGTATGAGACATAGAGCGAATGCATTACACAGCATCGAAACAGACCCCTCGTCCCAACTCCTCCATGCCTAAACCATTTTCTAAACTGAACTACTCCCTTTTGCCTGCATTTGGTCCATATCTTTCTAAATGTTGCCTATCCATGTACCTGTCCAAACGTCTTCTAAATGTTGCAATTGTACCCATCCCCACCACTTCCTCTGGCAGCTCATTTTAAACATGCACCACCCTCTGTGTGAAAAACTGGCCCCTCAGGTCCCTTTTAAATCTTACCCATTTCATTTTAAGCCTATTCCCTTTAGTTTTGGACTCCCTTACTCTAGGGGAGAAAAAGCTTGGCTGTTCACCTTATCTGCACCTTTCATGATCTTATGAACTTCTACGAAGTCACCCCTCTGCTTCAGATGCTCCAGGGAATGAAATCCCAGCCTATCCAGCCTTTGCTATAGCTCAAACCTTCCAGTCTCAGTAACATCTTTGTAAATCTTTTTTGCAGTTTAATAACATCTTTCCTATAGCAGGGCAACCAGAACTGTGTGCAGAACTCCAAACGTGGCCTTACCAAGCCTTGTACAGCTGTAACATGACATCCCAACTCTTGTACTCAATGTTCTGACCGATGAAAGCAGGCATGCCAAATTTCTTCAAACATTAGAGAGGCTGTACTTTTTCCCATAGCGGCAAGCTGCCCCGTAACTGGGAATCAAAGGAGTTATTGACCTTGCACTGCTGGGTGCCAAGACCCTGGGCAGCATTTTCCTGGAAGTGCCCAATTTAATGCCCATGCAGTTGAAGATATCAGCCCATCCCTCAGAGACGTTGTTCCAATCCGAAGGCAAGAAATGCTGTATCCTCAGCAGCGCCACATTGAGAAGTGGCCTCTGCTGGGACTACAGAGTGAAGGAGAAGATCCACCTAGCCCAAGGCAGCTGCAAAGACAAGGTAAGGTGGACGGACACCTTACATCAGCCTTGGCGCAGCCGTGAAAGTAATCATTGCCGCTCCCCTCCTAGGTCCCTGGACAGGCAACGCAGAAGGGACCTACCCTGGCACCCTGTTGGGAGACTAGCAGGATTTACCTGACAACCTCACCATGCCACAGCTGCCTCTCCTAACCACAGTAAAATCCCAGAGAGGTGGTTGGAGGTTTGGGGGAGGTCACCCTTGGTTTAGTATTTAATTGGCACCAGGCAGTCAGAAGTTCCTGCCTCTGCTGAGAGGCAGAAAACTGTTGGGTCCCCCTCTGCCCATTTATCAGCACTCCTGCCACCAGGAAATGGTAACATCCACGTTATTTTAAGTTGAGAGATTTCTCTCAATAAATGGGTGTTTCAAAATGAGTTTAGCAAACTTTTCTGATGAAGGGTTTAGGCCCGAAACGTCAAGTTTTCCTGCTCCTATGATGCTGCTTGACCTGCTGTGTTCATCCAGCCCCACGCTTGTTATCTCTCTTAGCAAACTTTTAGCTTAATTTATGTTGCACCTGTTTCTAGGGATCGGTTCACACTATGTGTCTAAGAACACAGCAAACTGCATCACTCACCTTGGTGCTGAGCAGGTAGCTACATTGGCTCTAGTTTAGTTGTGGGGAGGCTTACAATGTGGTCAGAGATCACAGGTTCCAGTCTCACTTTGCACATTCAATTCACCTTTTAACCTAGTGTGGTGATGCTGTAGCTTTAAGACGTTATTTTGTCCTGATTTCTATCACAGCAGAGATTGAACAAGAGATGCCCAGCTGGCTACTGCACACCACTTGACGAATCAGCTTGGGTTTTTTTTTAAATGCAGCCTGAATGGGTTTGGCCAGCTCTCACAGATTAGGGTTTTTTGGTTTTGGTTTTTAAGGAGCGTCGGAAGCTATTGGGGTCTTAACAGAGTTGGAAGCTTCAGTGAATGTCTCCAAGCTGCTACTCTCTCTGAATTTTCTCTTGAAGTTTCCTTCCCTCCTGGATTAGAGAACTGCATGTGAGAATCTGCGTCTGAATTTTCCTTTTTGCCAAGGGGTGTGTTTATGTGATGTTACAATATTGGAATAGTTAATTGGTAAGAGTTACTGTGTCTATTATTCGGTTAGGTCTTCCAGTAGAGTTACGTTATTCGAAATACCTCTTTCTTTAATTGTATCTTAACTACAGTGTTTAAATAAATTGTGTTTTACTTAATCTCGAGTAGTTTGACCAGTCGCAACGCATCTGGAGCAGATACTTTATATTTGCCTTTAAAATAAGAAAAAGGTAAGGTCTAGGCTACCTTTTTAAAATATTTTGAGGAGGTCTGGCCTGGTCCATTAGGCTGATATCCCATTGCCACCGACAGCAATGTAATCCTGACAAGGTAATCATAAAAATGGTGCTTCAGATAGTTCAATACTCCCTCAGTGAAGTGTCTGCTCAGATTATAGGCTCAGATCCCTGGAATAGGATTTATACCTACTCTCCACCAACCCAGAGATAAGAGTGCTCCCCACTGAGCTGTAATCATCTATGATCTCCCCTCTGTCTAAAAGCTAGTCTTTGTCATTACACAGACTAGTCTAAAATCACTGGTTCTTAGAAAATGTAAATCACTTTGTGAAGTGCTTAGAAATGGTTTCAACTGTGATGGAGTTCTGAATGAATATCTATTTCAACAGCACAATCTAAATATTCCATTCTCATTGAATACGCTGGCTTTTGATTTCCAGCTCTGTTTTTAATCAGTAGAATGGAATTTTGTGAATCAATCGCTCTTTTTGCTGCAGAAGCGCGAGGTCTGATCATGAGCCTTACCTGCTGCGGGACATTCGTTTGGGGTAATGGTAAGGAGTAGCCACAGAACAGTACCGATCCAAACTGATGAAACAGAGTGTGACAATGGAGGCTGTACAAAACATCACATCAAAGGAGATCCACACCTTGCAGAACAAACGGCCAAACATCCAGATCCCAGTCACCTCGTAGATTATGCTGAGCAAAAGAGACACATGCCTTTAATCCAGACCGTTCAAAATGTTGATGGGTTTCTATGGAGGCCACATTATGATTGACAGGCATTGGTAAAGACATGGGTTTCAATTGGCAAAAGAACCAGCAGTGAGAAAAACATAGAAAATTTTCCCTCTTTCCCACTCATCATTGAATCAAACTTTTACAGCACATGAGATGCTTTTTGGCCCATTGTGCCTGTGCTGGCTGATCTAGATCCATCCACATTAATCTCAGCTCTTTATCCACACTCTCATTAGTTATGGTACTGAAGACATATTAAAGTATTTGTTTTTAAACAGTGATGCAGCCTTCTGTCTTGACTACAATGGTCTCCAAACCATCCTTTATGAAACTATTTCTCTTCAAACTAACTCCAGAGATGATTACCTTGCATCTATATTCCCTGTTTATTGGCCTTTTTGCTTTGGGGGACAGGTGATTCCTATCCAGATACCATCTAGACCCCTCATCATTTTCTGCAGTGCAATTAAATCTCTCCAAGCTGCCTTGCTTCCAAACAAAACAATTTCATCCTTTCAATCCTCCCTTACAGCTGAAATCCTAATATCACCTTTCTGAGTTTCCTCTTCAGTGTCATCATATCCTTCCTGAAATGAAATGACTGGAACTGTATGCTACGCTCCAGCTGCGACCTAATTGATGTGTTGCACAGTTGTAGTAATAATCTCCCTGCTCTTCTGTTCTACAACACAGCAATTGAAGAGAGATATCATTGGGTCATTTTTTTTCTTTGACAACTTATATTTGGACTCATGTTAATAGTGTTAGAATAATTAATCAATATCCTCAGGAAGTATCAACCCTCCATTAAAATTAAAGCCAGTGCAAACAAGGATAGCACCTATTCCTTAGCCACTACATTATTTAAGTTGATGCATCACACATAACTTAGCAACTGTTCCTTTTAAAAAAAAATTGACACTGACGTCTTTACCAAAAAAGCTATCACCCTAAGCAAATCTACCACAGACTGGTGAGGTGTTCATTCTAATAATTCCCACCAAATTATCTCCCGAATGCATCAGTAAACTATAAAAATCAGCATTCATTTTCAAGGAATTCACTAACTCAATGAATTCAAGCTTTTCTGGCTCTCAGGCTGAACATTTCTTTGTTGATAGGCTTACAACAGGTCACACTCTTTTGGACCCTACCTCTCTACCCCTACCTTCACTTCACAGCCTTTTTGCCCATCACCCCCTCTACTCAAACGTCTGAGGAATATCCCTCTACTTTAATCCCTGGAGCCTCCGGCTTTCCCAACTTTGCCATCCATTCCCCCTGACCTTTCAGCCTCCATCTCTCACCTCTGACTCCTTTCTCCCAACCCCACTGAGTTTCCACTCACCCCCATCCCTTGTAAAGCCTCTTCCTCCCCAGCCTCCTTTATCCATCCTTTCTGGAGCAGAATACCACCACCACCAGCACCCCCCACCTCATTTGGTCCCAACAAAATTCACATTCTTGGCCCCTGACAAAAGGAACACTCAGCAAATTTCCAAATGCTTCCCATGGTCACTACACTTCCTATCACAGGCTATTCCTGTCCAATGTTTACAGCTGAAATGCTCAATCAAGTGCAAAAGGTGAAGGAAAACAAAGCTGTGGTTGGAAAGAACAGCATCTCACAGGTTCTGCCCATTCATTTTGTGAGGGTGACCTTTCTTTCAGTGGTCTCCCACATCAATCTATCATTTTATCACTCTGAAAATTCATCTAGTTCACCAATAAGGGGAAAACATTTGCCATTTGTGTGACTCCCAAATCCACAGCAATGTGATTGATTCTCAACTGTCTTCTGAAATTGCATTGGTTTCTGGGTGACTATGGGGCTTTTGGGGGGTAAATTTGCCTGCTGTCCCTAATGAATCCTGAGTGCTAAAGGTATCCCATGGCAATGGATGCAACAAATGCTCAAGGTCAGGAACATCAACCCAATCAAAGTGTTCTAAGAAAGTAATTGCAAAATTTCATTCCACCATCAGGAAACCGAAGTTTTGCTCGGTGTCAAATTAAGTGATGTTAATGGTATTCTAAAGCAAATGATTGACCTACCCAGCTGCCTTCAGAGATCTGTGTGCGTGCACTGCAATTGTTCCTGCCCCTTTACCTTTCTGATGGATGATTATGTAATTGTCCTCCCCAAATGCATTCCCTCACACTTGCCCAGAATGAATTCTTTCTGTTCATCTGACCCATCCATTGACACTATTCTTCCTTTCTCAGCTTTATTCTTCACTATCTACTCTTTGAATCATCTGTGAGCTTCTGAACAATGCCTCCTGCATTTACAAATGAGGGCGAGCATTTTGATTGATGCATTGAGAGGTGGTGATACTGAATGTTGGGATTAACTGCCTGAAAGGGTGGTGGGCACAGCTTCAATAACAAATTCTGAAGGAGAATTGGAAATATTCTTTAAAAAAAAAGGGTTTAAAAAAATTGCAGGGGTAGGGAGATGGTGGGATTTAATGGATAGCTTTCTTTCACACCCTTTCATGGAATGTGGACATTATTAGCAAGGCATGCAATTTCTGTCCATCCTTAGTTACCCTTAAACTGGGCATCTAGCTCAGCAATTTCAAAGGACCGCTGAGAACCGCATTGTTGTGGGTCCGGGAGTAACTTGAATGGCAAATGCCATTCCCTTAAGGTTATCTGAACCAGATGGATTATAAAAGTGATAGATGGTAGTTCAATAGGCTGGGATCTTCTAGGCCCACCTGGAGCATGTAAAAGGGCAGGTGGGAGAACTCAGTTGGATGCGAGGTTTCCCGGTGATGGTATAAGGTTTTGTGATTATGTTCTTGGAATCTTTTGGTTGGGTTGATGTTCCTGACCTCGAGCATTCTTTACAGGCCCAAACGTTCATTGACAGGCCTGACTCAGTCAACATGCTCATGAAAAGACTTCATCATATGTGGGTCTGACGTGTTGCTCTTAAATGTTTACAGAGAAGGGTATGAAACCCATGCGAGGCAGCTCCGCAGAACGGTCCTTTTGCTCTCCTGCTAGCTCAGTGGCCTCTTCCTTGAATGGAGACAGGAACCATACATCAAGCATTATCGCCCTTCTGAGCATATTCCCCTATATTGTGCATGTTTCTCTCCTGCGAAAGGGGGGAGGCATTAAGAGATTGTGCCTGTATTGATTGATACATAGTAAGATTTCAGACCCCAGGGCTTCGATTGTCCATGTACATTATTCATAAGATGAACGTGGTACTACGGAAGTTAGGTGTTAACAGTTTCTGACTGAGATGTGATTCTGTATTGTTGAAGAGTTGATGAGAAGCATAAAAGCATTAAATGATACATGTGCCAAAGTCACATGTAAGGTGCTCATCCTTGTAGGTTCGTCTTTTGCAGGTTTGTCCCTGTTCCATGTAAAACATTGAATGAGAATGAGGCATTTGATGGCGAGGCCTGGCACCCCATCTTGACTGTGACAGTTGCCTGCAGTGGCAGCTTTACATTACTAACCCATACTCATCGGCATGAAGCATGTGGTGCATACCCTGGCAGAATATGACATTGGAGTCAGATTCTATCAAACCACCCATTGGCACTGACCTCTGCATCCATGTCTGTCCAGGCTGGCCTCATCAATTGGGACGGCTTCTTGTCACTCCATGGGGAAAATACCTTCCCTTCTCCCATGGACAGCCTTCCTGCCGTCCCTCCCAGGAATTGACATTTCACCCGGGCATTATGGATGAGATTAAAACAAAAACCTAGTGCCAAGCAGAAATATGGAAATATCTCCTGTTCTAAGGCCCAATACCTCACATAAACCTACAAAAAAAGTACAAGATTGCAAACTTGCTTTCAGATTTTATTTATTATCTTGAAATTCCACTAACTTGGGTGGCATGGTGGCGCTTTGGTTAGCGCTTCTGCCTCACAGCGCCAGGGACCCGGGTTCAATTCCACCCTCGGGTGACTGTCTGTATGGAGTTATCGCATTCTCCCTGTGTCTGTGTGGATTTCCTTCGGGTGCTCCGGTTTCGTCCCACAGCCCAAAGATGTGCAGGTTAGGTGGATTGGCCTTGCTGAATTACCATAGTGCCCAGGGATGTTTAGGTTAAGTGGGTTAGACATGGGGAATGGGTTCGGGTGGAATGCACTTCAGAGGGGCGGTGTGGGCTTGTTGGGCCAAATGGCCTGTTTCCACACTCTAGGGATTCTATGATTCAACTATGTGGCTGGGATTGGAACCCCTGACCACAGAAGATTAGCTAGGGAGTCAGGATAATTAGCTCAGTAACATTACCATTCTGGTAATTCCCCTTTTCCAAGAGTTTGTACAGACATGATGACCTGCCCTGTACTGCATGAATCGATGGAAATGATCCAAAGGAATTGCTGTTGGGATTAATGCTGTACAGTTACACTCACCTGAAGGGCATGACCAGGCAAGCCACCAATAAGTCTGCTGTGGCGAGAGACAGGATGAACATATAAGTCACTGTTCTCAGTTTCTTCTCCAGAGCGGGGCAGATAAACACCACCATGTTTCCCA
This sequence comes from Ginglymostoma cirratum, assembly GCA_024137785.1. Taxonomy (NCBI): domain Eukaryota; kingdom Metazoa; phylum Chordata; class Chondrichthyes; order Orectolobiformes; family Ginglymostomatidae; genus Ginglymostoma; species Ginglymostoma cirratum. The sequence continues at coordinate 608,193 of JAHRHZ010000093.1, read as the reverse complement.
ACAGTGTCACCAAGTCCACCGTAGTTAGTATGATCCCGACCAGTATCTCTTGGTGAGAGATCCGGATGTGAGGAGTAGCTGAAGGAAACAGGCTGTTGTTGAAAGAGCTGTTCGCATACCAGTGGGAACTCATGACTCATTTTCTATAAAGAAATCAGGACAAATAAATAGTTTAAGAAAAAAACTAATTAAAATATTTTGCAAAATTGAAGTACAAGGACAAGTTCAAGTTCTCTATAAATGAATTACTAATTCTGAAGTACTCACAGATTTCTATATCATTACCATTAATGCTATTACTTACAATACCCGGTTACTAATATTATTGATAATGCTAACAAAAGATTAATCAAAGTAATGATATACTTACACTGATGTCCTGTTCAAATAGCAGAAAAGATGGTTTCCCTGTGCAGCTGAAGTTATGTATAAAACTCCTCAAGAGTATGACCTCAGCTTAAATCGGCTAATTTCTGAGAATGGATATTGAGAGGATTTAGTTGGAGAACGCAGTGTGCCATCGCAACCTGGGGTCTATTGAGAAAATTGAATAGGATAACATGAGAGTGCAGGAGCATTTATAGAGGAGAGTGTCTCAGGCAGGCTGCGCTTCTCGCCAATCAGAGTTGAGCAGACAACAGACAGTCACCGCCACTCACAGCTGAAAAGCGGCCCCCGCCAATCAAGAGTTCTGGACGTCATTGCTTCAATAAAATTCATTTTGACAGCCTGAATTTTCCATTGGCAAAGCACAGATAGTGGGGCTGCATTCTAAACTGATCTGAGTTGTGATGCACAGTCAAGAATGTACACAGTTGATCAGTGACGCCTTCTGAGCAGTCAGAACCTTTGAGGTTCTGTGTTTACTGAAATACTAGCGACATATGACATCCTGAGAATGAAGCATTTCTGGATGAGCTTTGACTCTTGACTGATTAAGTTGTAGAATCACTTGGAAAACAATATAACATCTACAGTACTACGGCCTGGGTGCTTTCAAAAGTATCCAAATTAAACAATTCCTTCATATAGTGCCTTTCCTGGCCTCAGAAAGCCCCAGAATGCTTCATAGTCAATTGAAGCATAACCACTATTTTGTACTCAACAAGGCCCTACAAGCAACAATAAGATAAATGACTTATTAAAAATTAACGAGGATACCAGTAGAACTTTCTATTCTATTTTGAAATATAGTCATGGGATTTATTATGTCAATTGTGAAGACCACATCTTTTTATTTCTGTGTTTTTAATTGTGAATTGAAACAGGAATACAACTAATGTAACAGCCAAGGGTTGTTGATGGATTATTACAGTTTATAAAAGCAAATAACCTCGTAACCACTGTAACCACTGTTCACTTGGCTGCTGGGTCCACCAATAGTAAGAGAGAGTGCAGACGAACTGGAATCAAGGGTACCACAAATGAAGATTCAGCCAGCAACAAGTAGCTGAGTGGTCGATGGACAAGTGATGAATTATCGATGGTAAAGGCTGTCTGGCTGCCAACAACAATATGATTCGTTCTCAGAAAGCTGAACAGTTTGGGGCTGTGAACAAGTTAGGAAGAAGACATCAGATCTCCACCAACTCAGGAGCGATGTCTATTCTGTTTAAGCCTGTGAAAAACTAGTTTAGTTTTCTTTTGACAGTGATGTTTAATGGATGATCTTTTATATGTATGTAGCCTAACCCTAACCTTGTGTCCCCTGCAAATCGGGGAAAGCATCTAGAGAAAGGTGACTGAGAAACAGTATTCTAATGAAAATTAAAATCATTTCAGTAGATCCTGAACACACGCTGAAATGTTTTCCCAGCATTTCCCTCCATTCATAGTACTCATGATTTTTGATTTTCCCTCCGTTTGTCTATTTGTGTGTATAAAGTTGAGGATTTAAAGGGATTAGAGCAATTACAAGTAGAGTTATATGCTAACGGGCATAATAGCTTACCTGCAAGGTAGAGACAAGATACAAGTCAGCCACAATCTCATTGCATTCATTTGAGGGGCTGAATGACTATTTCCTGTGAACAGCTCTACGTACTTGAAAACATAGATTAAAATAGAAAAGGATCTGAACACCAGAATATATCGGCTTGCAATAAAATGGAATATGGAAGTGTCAGGAGCTGTGCAGAGACAATAAAAACAAAGCGTTTAGAGGCACAGTGGAGTAAGTTTTGATGCTGACCTTTGAACATTGACTAGTAACCTGCACAGAGGAAAGCCTTACATTTGATGGGGCAACCACGCATCCTTAATGAGGTGCCATTTGGAGATTTGTCCAGAACAATGACAGCATTTTTGAAGGGATGTAGGTATCACTGAGTACCTAGCCCAGCATTTATTGCTCATCCTGAGCTGCTTTTGAAAAGGTGAGGTGATCTACCCTCTCAAAATGCTATGGTTTAGGGATGTCCACAGATGTGTGAGGGGAGGAGTTCTCGGATTTTGACCCATTGACATTGAAGCTACAGAAATATATACTTCTAAGACAGGATGGTGTGTGATTTGGAGGGGAATTTGGATGCTGTGGTGCTCCCATGCATCTACTGCCCTTATGTACCAGGGAGCATGTGTGGCATCCTGACTTCTGGCTACAGATTGAGGTCAGATACTGAGACCCATTGCTGCAGAGCATTGCCGTGCGGAGTGGTAGACCTCTGCTAACAAAGATCAGGAGGCTGGGACAAGGCCAAACAGGGGTTACTGTGAACCCTGGGCACCAACTCCTGGACAGAAGAGGAATTCCTCAGCAGCCTGAGGGTGAGGGAACCTGAGCTCAGAGCACAGGCTGACGAAGGACCAGAAGCAAAGACGTTATGGACAGCAAGAAAGGCAGAGAGAACAAGAGAGAGAGAGAACTCAGGAGCTGGAACAGAGTTCCAAACTGGTGGGGCTACAGCAGTGAGGAGCTAGGGCCTCAAAATGAGCAGACTGAGGGCTAGATGGCCAGGAGATGACAATGGAACAAGCAGATCAAAGCAGGAGGCTCCCTGAATTGCACCCCACAAGGGGCTGCAGATTTACCTTGTGTCATGGAACCAACGCCACGGGAAATTAATAGCAGGAGCTATTGAACTTCATAACCAGCTGATTTGAGACCAGGGATCGGGGACATCGGCCATCAATGTAAACAGTTCATTCCTCAGAGTTAAGCTTTTCCATTAATGTTTATAAAGATCCGAGGCAAGCAGTATAAATAACCTCTGTAAATCCTGTGTGTCATTTCTGTGTTTGAATCACATCTTACACTTGCCCAAGGTGGTGAAGGACAGGGCATTAGAAGGCAACGTTGAAAAAATACGTACATGAAGCTGAATCTTGTCCTTCAGAGCAAAGGAACTGGTTTCAAATGTATTATTCTAGGAATTGTAACGTGGAAACAGAAGAAAATTAAATAAAACACTCGATTTGCACAGGAGATACAGCATTCACTTATCAAGTGGTTATCATTTTTCACAAAGGATAAAGAAGTTGGACAAAAGTCTTACAATTATCAGTAACTGTAAATTGAGAAGTTGAGGTCTAAAGGGAGCGCTGTGAATCCTGGATGAGAGAACTTAGGAAACGATGAGATTTATTCTATCAAAAAAGTTGCATGGCCATATCAGATCAGGAACTCCAATAGATTCAAATTCCACATTCTACCATGGTAGACATTTGAACCCTGGACGCTAGAACATTACCTGTGTCTCTGGGTTAATAGATTAGCAATAATACCATGAGGCTATCACTTCCCCTTAATGCAGGATGAGGGTAACATCGATATAGTATTTGCCAGCAGTACAGATCAGGTTCAATGCTCTTCATGATGAGATGAACAAAACAACAACAGACACATTGAGTCCAGGCCCACGCAGCCCCAGGCCCATAGCTGGCTCAGGCTCGGGCGTGGTGGTCCCAGGGCCTGCAGCATCGGTGGTGGATGACTCCAGAGTCAGGACCCCAGTGACGAATGACTGGTAGCAGCATTTGCAGGAGCATTGGACGGCAAACAAGAGGTATAAGGCCAGGCCCATGGCTCCAGCTCTGATGCTGTAGTCATGGTATCAGCGGCAGCAACAGGGGCAGGGCCATAACTAAAACCCCAGAACCTGTTTCAGAGACGCCAGCTGATGCTAATCAGTGACTGGAGGAGCAGCGGAGGAGGAACAAGAAGAAGGGAGAAAGACGAGCTCAATTGCAGTAAAATCTTACATTATTTACAGTGTTTCAAGGTGGCAGTGGAGTGTGGTGGCTCTTCATGTTTAACATGTGAGAAACACTTTTCACTGTATTTTTATACACATGTGACAATAAATCTAGATGTAAATCATTAGCCATTTATGTTTTGTTAAGAAGCAACTGTGTTCTTCATGAACAGTGAAGCACAATGGATTCTTCAACAGTTTAATAACAGCTGATACAGTTTCTCCATTGATAGCAAGTCAGTTCCCATCGAAGTGCTGTGCAGCCGCAGTGGCCTGAACTGGCTTTATCAGTGATTGTTATCTTCAAAGGGAGATCGGGAAGCCTATTCCTCCTTAGCAGAGTTATAATTTTGAAGGCATTTTGTTATCCTGGCTTTGGAGTTGGAATATTCAGTGAGGGGAAGGGTAAAATCGCTATAGGAGTGAGAGAGAGACAACTGGTGGTGATTTTAACCTGAGGGTCACCAGGCCTTAGAAAAAGGGATAGTGTTGAGAAAGCAGCGCCTTGACTGGGACCTGAGCTGACGCAGGAATTGAACCCATGCTGTTGCTGTCGCTGCGCGTTTCTAATCAGAGAGCAGCTCTGAATTTCATACTCTTCATATATTCTTCTCAAGGACCGCTGTGGGCCAAATTCAATAGTGAGGGGTTGGATTATTTTTTTGCCAATTTCCTTGCCTGAAATCTGACTGGTTGACATGAAAACAAAAAGGGTGATATCAGTAACTTCCCTATTCACCTCAGAAATTCCCACTGGCAGTCCATTTATCAGAGAAGTGACTGCCCATTATTCCCCTGTCTGCCTGATCTCAAAGCTGAGTGGAGGAAACGGATGGAAATTGGTGATGCTTCTGGCCTGTTCTCTCCTACCAGTTTCTGGTCCCTTGGAGTACCAGGCAAACACATGGAGTAGGGGTGGAAATGGATTCAAATGGAGAGAAGAGTAAACAATAGGGGCCTCTTCAATCTCTAATTATTTAATCGCTGAAGATTTCAGTTTCTGGGAAGGTCTTTGTACGAAGAAGAACCTTGAAAGTCTCTGTGTGACCCCTCTTAATATTTCCACCTCTTTCATAGAACCTCTGCAGTGTGGAAGAAGGCCATCCAGCCCATTGCATCCACACTGACATCTGAAGAGCATCCCACCCAGTCCCATTCCCCTACGCTATCCCTGTAAAGCTCCATTTGCTAACCTGCATGTCGTTGGACTGGGGGAGGAGACAGGACCGCCCAGAGGGAGCCCGTACAGACACAGGGAGAATGTGCAAGCTCCACACAGATAGTCAATCAAGAGTGGAATTAAACCAAGATAACAAGCATGGGGCTGGATGAACACAGCAGGTCAAGCAGCATCATAGGAGCAGGAAAACTTGACGTTTCGGGCCTAAACCCTTTCTGATGAAGGGTCTAGGCCCGAAACGT
>JAHRHZ010000093.1:535059-594852 GCA_024137785.1 Ginglymostoma cirratum | reverse complement strand
GTCAGCTTTCCTGTTCCTGTGATGCTGCCTGGCCTGCTGTGTTCCTCCAGTTCCACACTGTGTTACATGGAATTCGAGTCCACTGCAATGTTGATGATGTTTAACTGCCCGCTCAGTTTAAGAGTCAATTAGGGATGAGTAATAAATGCTGGCCCAGCCAGTGAACCATACATCCTTGAATAGATGCTAAAAAAATGTCCTCAGTAAAGAGGGTTGAGGCCCATTGACATGTGGAAGGTTATTCCATTGAGTTATAGCAAGTAGGTATTAGTTCAATGAGAGGGGCAAACAGGGCTATCAGCAACAGTTTAATTACATTCAAGATGACTTTTCTTGGCAAAAAGAATGTAATACATCAAAAATGTCTGTCATTACCCTCACATTACTGCTACTGACACTGACAATCAAGGAAACCTTTCCTAAATTTGGCAGGATAACTGCTACTTTTTTCAGAATTACAAAAAAATCAAACCAAATGGAAAACACTTTGCAATATAAAGAGCTTGTGTTGAGATTTTTAGAACAAATGTTTTATTACAATTGCACCAAAAGTCCCATGCAATCTTATCTGACCTTGACCTCCATTATAACACAATAATAATTTTAAAACAAAGCAAACAAATTGCTTTTGCGTACATTTGTTACTTTTTCTGCAGGTCTGGTGCCACAGGTTAACAAAGTGGTGAAGAAGGCATTTGGCATACTTGCCTTCATCAGTCAGAGCATTGAATGAAGGAGTTAGAGTGTCATGCAGCTGTTCAAGACATTGATAAGGCCACATTTGGAGTACATAGAACAATACAGCGCAGAACAGGCCCTTCGGCCCTCGATGTTGCGCCGCCCTGTGAACTAATCTAAGCCCATCCCCCTACACTATCCCATCATCATCCATATGCTTATCCAAGGACTGTTTAAATGCCCCTCATGTGGCTGAGTTAACTACATTGGCAGGCAGGGCATTCCACGCCCTTACCACTCTCTGAGTAAAGAACCTGCCTCTGACATCTGTCTTAAATCTATCACCCCTCAATTTGCAGCTATGCCCCCTCGTACTAGCCGACGTCATCATCCTAGGAAAAAGACTCTCACTGTCCACCCTATCTAATCCTCTGATCATTTTGTAGGTCTCTATTAAATCCCCTCTTAGCTTTCTCCTCTCCAATGAGAACAGACCCAAGTCCCTCAGCCTTTCCTCATAAGACCTTCGCTCCAGACCAGGCAACATCCTGGTAAATCTCCTCTGAACCTTTTCCAATGCTTCCACATCCTTCCTGTAATGGGGCGACCAGAACTGTACGCAATATTCCAAGTGAGGCCGCACTAGCGTTTTGTACAGTTGCAGCATGACATCACAGCTCCGGAACTCAATCCCTCTACCAATGAAACCTAACACACCGTATGCCTTCTTAACAGCACTATCAACCTGGGTGGCAACTTTGGAGTACTGTGAACAATTCTGTACGCCCTGCTAAAGGAAGGTGGCTATTAAACTGGATAGGGTGCCAAAAAGATTACAAGGATCTTACTGAGACTGGATGGTTTGAGTTATAAGGAGAGGCTGGATAGTCTAGGACCTCTTCCCTGGAGTGTAGGAGGCTGAAAGCTGGCCTCAGAGGGATTTCTAAAATCATGAGGTGCATAAATAAGGTGAATAGTCAAGGTCATTTCCCCAGGGTAGGGGAGTCCAAAACTAGAGATTATAGGTTTAAGGTGAGAGGGAAAACATTTAAAAGGGACTCAAGGGGCAACTATTTCACACAGAGGGTGGTGCATATTTGAAGTGAGCTGCCAGAGGATGTGGTAGAGGCAGGCACAATTACAATGTTTAAAAGACATTTGGACAGGTACATGAATAGGAAAGGTTTAGAGGGATATGGGTCATGCCGGCAAGTAGGACATGTTCAGTTTAAGAAACTTGGTCGGCATGGACAAGTTGGGCCGAAGGGTCTGTTTTCATGCTGAATGACTCGATGACTCTATAACGGGTTGTGGGCACCACTGGCTTACCTCTAATTGCCCTTGGGAAAATGGGTTGATATGCATTTTACTTCCATCTCAATATCTTTTCCTGATCTGGCCATGCTTATGTTATCCCTCATAATCCTCGAAAGAACTAAGACATTGGTAATATGATATAACCCAACAGCCATTTATTACTGACGGATTAATATTACATTGACAGGCATATCCATGAGTGGGCCAGCACTAAGTTACATAGAGTAGAAACCCTCCTTTAGCATGTCATATCTCAAGTAACTTGAGGTAAGATGGTGCCTGAGACCTTTATACCATCAGGCCACATTTTATTATACAGTGATCATATTATGAGCATATCTCCTTAAAGTATATTGACATGCTGTGTCTACTAAAGGGATATTGATTATGAGTTGCCACAAGACAGTGAAGAACTTCTTGAGCCACTCCAGTCCACGAGGTGTAATACAGCCACAGTGTTGATAGGCAGAGATTTTGATTCAGCTACATTGAAGGAATAGCTATATTGTTTCAAATCAGAATTGTGCATTGGCGTGGATGGGAAATTGAAAATGGCGGTTTTCCGATTTCCTTGCACTTCTAGAAGGTAAAGATGTGGAAGCGTTGGAAAAGCTGCAGAGGAGATTTACCAGGATGTTGCCTGGAATTGAGTGAAGGTCTTACGAGGAAAGGTTGAGAGAGCTAGGGCTTTTCTCTTTAGAACGATGAAGAATGAGAGGTGACTTGATAGAGGTGTACAAAATGATCAGAGGTATAGATAGACAGCCAGGGACTTTTTCCAAGGGTGGACATAACTATTACGAGGGGGTATGGTTTTAAAGTGAGTGGAGGTAGAAATAGGGGAGACGTCAGAGGTAGGTTCTTTACTCAGAGAGAGGTCGGGGCGTGGAATGCATTGCCGGAGAGGGTAGTGGAGTCGGCCTCATTCGGGGCATTTAAGCAGCTATTAGATAGGCATTTGGATGATAGTATAAGGTAGGGGTGGAGTTTAGATAGACCTTAGATTTAGGGTAAAAGTTCAGCACAACATTGTGGGCTGAAGGGCCTGTACTGTTCTATGTTCTATGTTCTATGTTCTATGTTCTATGTTCTATGTTCTATGTTCTATGTTCTATGTGCTATGTTCTATGTGCTATGTTCTATGGGTACAGGTTTGGAAGATATGGAGACATTAGCCTTGGTGAGGTTGCTACAATGCATCTTGTAGACGGTGCACACAGATCTACTGTGTGTCGGTGAAGGACTAAATGTTTGAGATAACACAGTGTGGAGCTGGAGGTACACAGCAGGCCAGGCAGCATCAGAGGAGCAGGAAAGCTGACGTTTTGGGTTGGGACCCCTCTTCAGAAATGGGGGAGGTGGCTGTGAAATAAATAGAAAGAGGAGGGGTAGGGCTGGGGAAGGTAGGTGGGATGGTGATAGATGAGTGCAGGTAGGTAGTGGTGGGAATTGATCAGTGAGGTCGGAAAAGCTGATAGGTGGGAGAGAAGATGGACAGGTCAAGGTTGTGGGGTTGACAGGGGGTGAGGATGGTAGGTGGGATAGCGATAGGTAAGTGCAGGTAGGCAGTGATAGGGATTGGTCAATGAAGTGGGAGGAGCAGATAGGTCAAGGAGGTGGGAATGAGAGGGAGGGTTGGTCATGGGATGAGGCTGAGGGTGGGGCGATTTTGAAGTTAGTAAAGTCCACATTGAGACCATTGGCTTGTAGGCTCCCAAGGTGGAACATGAAGTGCCGCTCCTCCAGTTTCTGGGTCTAATGCTGTATCAGCTTTCTTTACCTTGGATAGTGTTGAACTTTTTGAGTTTGGTGAAGCTACAGTCTTTAAGGCTGGTGGAGAGTATTCCATTTTTTTTACCCAATTTTTGATCATACTAACACTCAGTAATCCCTCATACTCCCCAATTCCATCCCCCAAAATCCTGCACTCGAACACACACTATCCCACACCAACGCTCACTACACCTGCTATTCTCACCAACCCCATCCCACACCAACATGCAACGCTCCTCACTCTCACACACCCCACCCCAACACCCAATACTGCCCCATTCTCCCTGTACCCCTTATAAAATTCAAGCCCTGTGGGGATTGAGATCATCTTGTTGAAGATTCAACATCGGGGATCATTCCAAGAAAACTAAATAAACAACAAAACTCAAAGCTAACCTTGGAGAAAAAAAAACTTGTACGGAGGAGCTCACAGCGGGGAAGCAGTTAAGTGGCTAATTTTTAAGTGTAATCTTATTTGCTTTTGTAAATTTACAGTGGTGAGTAGAGTGGGTACGTTTTTGATATTATGTTTTTATTCAGATTTGTCGCTTGATTAAACTTTAAAAATATAAAAGCACAGGTACTAAACTAGCCTACAGCGATGTTTTTTGGAGCAGTAAGACTGTGCTATTTTCTGGGGTTATGGATTGTTAAAGTGCAAGGATGGCCTTTGGTAGAGTGATGTGTTCTTCCGGCTGGACGTGGGAGATTAAGGAGAGTTTCCTGATGATTATGTCTACAGCAAGAGTTTTTGGTTGCAAATCCTATTGGATCACATAGATCAGTTGGAGCAGCAGTTAGAAGCAAAGAGGAATTTACAGGAGTTGGGGGTGTGATGGATGGCAGTTACAGGAAGGGAGATAAACTGAAGATACAGCCAGGTAGATGAGTGACCTCCAGGAAAGGTAGGAGAGGGAGGCAGGTAGTGCAGGAAACTCCTGTGACTATCTCCACCTCAAATAAGTATTCTTGTTTGGAAATTGGAGGGGGTGATGGGCTCTCAGGGGAATATAACACTGACAGCCAGGTTTCTGGTACCAAGACTGGCTCTAATCTAACGAGGGATATGCCAAGTTCCAAGTGATCGATTGTGATAGGGGACTCTTTAGTCAGAGGTACAGTCAGATGTTTCTGTGGCCAACAGCGAGACATCAGAATGGTGTATTGCATCCCTGGAGCCAGGATCAAGGATATCTTGGAGACGGCGCAGAATATTCTCAAAGGGGACAGGGACCAGTAGGAGGTTGCTGTACATATATGAACTAAGGACATAGGAGAAGAAAAGGACAAGACTTTGAAGAGAGAATGTAAGGAGTTAGGCAGGAATTTAAAAAGTAGATTCTCATGGATAGTAATATCTGGATTACTCCTGGTACCACGAGCTAGTGAGGATAGGTATATGAGGACAGAGTGGATGAATCCGTGGCTGAGGCGCTGGAGCAAGGGAGAATGATCCACATTTTCAGATCATCGCATGTCTTCTGGGATAGAAGTGACCTATATAAGGAGGACAGATTGCACCTGAAATGGAAGGGGGTTAATATACTGGTGGGGAGATTTGCTAGAGCTGCTTGGGAGGATTTAAACTGGTAATGGGGTGGGGGATGGGTGGGACCTAGGGAGCTAGTGAGAAAGAGATCAGTCTGACTAGTATGGTTGGGAAAAGGGGCAGATCAAACAGACAGGGCAGGCAGGAACAAGTTTGGACTGATATATTGAAGTGCATTTATTTCAATACAAGAGGCCTAACAGGTAAGACAGATCATCTCAGGGCATGGTTGGGAACTTGGGACTGCGATATCACAGCAATTACAGAGATGTAGCTTAGGGATGGACAGGCCTGGCAGCTTAACGTTCCAGAGTATAGATGCTATAGGAAGGACAGAAAGGGGACAGGAGAGGAGGGGGAGTGATGTTTTTGGTTAGGGATTGCATTATGACTGTACTTAAGGAGGGTATTCCTGGGAATACATCCAAGGAAGTTATTTGGATGGAACTGAGAAATAAGAAAATGGTCACCTTATTTGGATTGTTACTATAGGCCACCCTATAGACATTGGGAAATTGGGAAACAGATTTTTAAGAGGATCACAGTTATCTATAAGAATAATAGGTTGGTTATGGTAGAGGATATTAACTTTCCAAACATAGGCTGCGACTGCCATAGTGTTAAGAGCGTGGATACAGAGGAATTTATTAAGTGTGTACGAGAATATTTTCTTATGCAGTGTATGGATGTACCCATTAGCGAAGGAGCAAAACCTGACCTACTCTTGGGAAATAAGGCAGGGGCAGGTGACTGAGGTGTCAGTGGGGGAGCACTTTGGGGCCAGTGACCATAATTCTATTAGTTTTATAATAGTGATGGAATAGGATAGACTGGATCTAAAAGTTGAAGTTCTACATTGGATGAAGGCCAATTTTGACAGTATTAGGCAAGAAATTTCAAAAGTTGACTGGGGGCAGATGTTTGCAAATAAAGGCACGGCTGCAAAATGGGATGTCTTCGAAAATGAGATAACGAGAGTCAAGAGAAAGAATGTTCCTGTTAGGGTGAAGGGCAAGGCTGGCAGGTGTAGGGAATACTGGATGACTAGACAAATTGAGGTTTTGGTCAAGAATAAGGAGGAAGCATATTTCAGGTTTGACAGCAGAGATTGAATGACTCCCTGGAAAAGTATAAAGTCAGTAGGAGTATATTTAAGAGGGAAATCAGGAGGGTGAAAAGGAGACATGAGATAACTTTGGCAAATGGGGTTAAGGACAATCTAAAGGCATTCTACAAATGCATCAAGGACAAAAGGGTATCTAGGGAGAAAATAGGGCACCTTAAAGATCAGCAGGGCCACCGATGTGTGGAACCGCAGGAGATGGGGGAGATACTAAACTAGTATTTTGCATCAGAGATAGTAGGAACTGCAGATGCTGGAGAATTTTCTGAAGGAGGGTCTAGGCCTGAAATGTCAGCCTTCCTGCAGGGCTTACACACTTAATGATAAGGTCCTGGGGAGTGTTGCTGAACAAAAAGGCCTTGGAGTTCAAGATCATTTATTTCCTTGAAAGTGGAGATGCAGATAGACAGGATAGTGATGAAGGCATTTAGTGAGCTTGCTTTTAGTGGTCAATGCATTGACTACAGGAGTTGGCAGGCCATGTTACAGCCGTAAAAAACATCAGTTAGGCCAACACTGGAATACTGTGTGCAATTCTCGCCCCCTTGCTGTAGGAAGGATGTTAGATCATAGAATCCATACAGTGTGGAAACAGGAGCTTCAGCCCAACAAGTCCACACTGACCCTTAGAGCATCTCACCCAGACCCATCCCCCTATAACCCACCTAATCTACGCATTCCTGAACACTACGGACAATTTAGCGCTGCCAATCCATCTAGCCTGCACATCTTTGGACTGTGGGAGGACCCAGAGGAAACCCATGCAGACACGGGGAGAATGTGCAAACTCCACACAAACAGTTACCCCAGGGTAGAATCAAACCTGGGTCCCTGGTGCTGTGAGGCAGCAGTGCTACTGTTCAGGGATGCGTAGATTAGGTGAGTTATAGGGGGATGGGTCTGGGTGGGATGCTCTGAGGGTCAGTGTGGACTTGTTGGGCCGAAAGTCCTTTTTCTACTTCCAACTTATAAAACTTGGAAGGGGTCAGAAAAGATTTACAAGGATGCTGCCATGGTTGGGGATTTTGGGTAATTGGGAGAGGCTGAATAGGCTGGGGCTATTTTCCCTGAAGCATCAGAGGCTGAGGGGTGACCCTACAGAGGTTTATAAAATCATGAGGGGGGTGGATAGGGAAAATAGACAAGGTCTTTTCCCTGGGTGGGTGTGGGATCCAAAACTAATGGTCATAGGTTTAAGGTGAGAGGGGAAAGATTTAAAAGTGATCTAAGGAGAATTTTTTTCACGCATTGGGTAGCGCGTGTACGGAATGAGCTGCCGCAGGAAGTGAAGGAGGCTGGTACAATTACATGTAAAAGGCATCTGGATGGGTACATGAATAAGAAGGGTTTAAAGGGATATGGGCCAAATGCTGGCAAGTGGGGCTAGATTAAGTTAGGATATCTGGACAACATAGATGAGTTGGACTGAAGGTTCTGTTTCTGTGCTGTACATCTGTATGACTCTATGACTCTATCATGACCCAATTCTTTTCACACTTCACTGTTTCAAACTCAGCACCTTATCAATGCCCCATTTAGAAAGTTTTTGTTGCCTTTAGCAGATATCTAGACTATAGTTCCTAAATTGATAAGCCAATGTTTCCAATGGCCTCCAGGTTAGTCCATCCAATGACCTTCAGTTCTTCCAAAACTCTGCTGCCAGTCTATTAACCTTCCTGAATCCTGCTCCTTCATTGTTCCTATTCTCACTGACTTCCATCACCAAAACCCTGAATTTTCTCATTATCATGGAAAAATTCTATCATATTTTTGCCCTCGCTGCACTGGTCCATTTACAAAGCATCCTCCCTCCAAGTCCTTACTGCTGCCTTGCATGCATCCACTTTCCTTCACTATTGATGGCTATGCATGTAGCTATCTTGAACCCACACTCTCAAATTTCCTGTTAAACCCTTTCACTTGGTTCCAGCTCCCAACTCCTCTGCTGACAGGCTCTCCACTCTACCGTTTCTAACGTCTCCTCTTCTGGGCCTGGGACGATTTTCTTTCTTGAATACATCGTTGTGAAGTGGCTCCGGACATTTTTTACATCAAAGACATTATACACACACAAGTTGTTGCTACCATTGGCATTGAGAGAAAGTAAGTCAAAGCAGAACACCAGTAACTTGCATGAAGGATTGGAACAAAAATTTGTTGAAGAAATTAATGGAGGCTTCTGGGGAATGAACTGTGACTGTGATCTAAACCCTGTGGTAAACAAGGAATGGAAACTGAGGGGATGCAGTAATCTCATGGTATTATTATGAGACTATTAATCCAAAGACCTGAGTAATGTTCTGGGACTTGGGTTTGAATCCAGCCACGACACATGACCAAATTTGAATTTAGTAAAAATTCGGAATTAGGAGTCTAATGATGACCATGAATCCATTTTCAAGTGTTGGGAATACCCACCTGGTTTACTGATAACACAGTGTGGAGCTGGAGGAACACAGTAGGCCAGGCAGCGTCAGAGGAGCAGGAAAGCTGACGTTTTGGGTCGGGACCCTTCTTCAGAAATGGGGGAGGGGGAAGGGAGCTGGGAAATAAATAGAGAGAGGAGGAGTGGGGATGGGGAAGGTAGGTGGGATGGTGATAGGTGAATGCAGGTAGGCAGTGGTGGGGATTGGTCAGTGAGGTGGGAGAAGACAGACAGGTCAAGGAGGCGGGGATGAGAGGGAGGATTGGTCATGGGATGAGGCCGGGGGTGGGGAGATTTTGAAACGAGTAAAGTCCACATTGAGACCGTTGGGCTGTAGGCTCCCAAGGCGGAATATGAGGTGGTGTCATTGTGACACTGAAGAAGGCCCAGGATGGACATGTCACCCAGAGAGTGGGAGGGGGAGTTGAAGTGGGTTTGCGAGTGGAAGGTGTTGTCATTTATCGCGAACATCTGGGTCACCAATGTCATATAGGGAAGGAAATCCTTACCCGGTCTAGCCTACGTGTGACTCCAAACTCACAGATCTGCAGTTGACCCTTAATTGACCTTTAGGCAACAAATACTGTCGGCGACCCACATTGTCTCATTGACTCATTGTCTAAATGAGTTAAAATAAAGTAGGTAAGCAAGGTTGTCTTTTGCAGTCTAGATATCTCTCTTAGCATGGTTTAATTTAGCATTGCAAATCCTAGCGAGTGTTCACAACACTCCTGTTATAGGATTCATTCTCTGTTTTCCAATACAGTTCCCATTGAACCATATTGGGGGGAATCATTGAGCTGATTTGGTATAAGGTGCTGCAGTGCAACCTGCTGGTGAAGTACCAATATTGCAGGAAGAAGACGTCAAAATCCTGTGGACAGCATTAACAGATGAGGCGAAATTCCAAGAGCGGAGGTTTCAGCTTCAGAAATAGTTTGGCAATTCTCTCTAATATTTAGATTACAATAAGGTAGAAAGGCTTATTAAGCAATTTGAAACAGCAGGAACTCTGTCTTTTGTTGGTGAAGGTAAAGTGTGGTACAAAAGATGCCCCCAGTTTAGTGGCAGAAGGGTCACAGCATTACCTGCACTTATATCAAACCTTTTAATGACTACAGGGTGGCTAAAGTGCTTTACAGATGATGAAGGACTTTTGAAGTATGGCGTTTGTCATGATTTCAGGTGCACAGCAGCTAATTTGCACACAACAAATCCCCACCCCCATAAACGCCATTGTAGTCTCTTTTCCCAACGTTGATTAAGAGATAAATCCACTGTGGCCATATTTTCCCCTCCGGAATGAGACCATGACACAGATGGGCAGGAAATTAAAAATGACTGCATTGGCATGGGACCAGTAACCCCACCCTCACAGATCCTTCCTCAGAACTCACCCCTAGGTAAGAAGTGGACAATTGAGCTTCTTGTGAGACCTTATTTAAAGCCAGTGTCCAAATAAAAGTTGGTAGGGCCGACAGTTGTGTTGGACCAGCTGTACAGAAGTGAGGACTACATGAAACCTCCCCAATTCGAGGGGTTGTCATCCTCCTGGCATTAGATGGGCATCAGGACAGCAGGCAAGAACTCCACCTGAGCATTAAGTAAGGTGCAAATGGAAATGGGGCAGTGTGGTAGCACAGTGGTTAGCACTGCTGCCTCACAGCACCAGGGACCAGGGTTCAATTCCACCCTCAGGCAACTGCCTGTGTGGATTCTGCACGTGCTCCCCGTGTCTGCGTAGGTTTCTGCCTGGTGCTGTGATTTCCTCCCACAGTCCAATGATGTGCTGGTTAAGTGGATTGGCCATGTAACATTGAGAGATGCGCAGATTAGGTGGGATAGCCATGGTTTTAAATCTCCTTGTGGTTATTACAGGGATGGGATGGTGGTCTGGATGGGATGTTCTTCAGACAGTTGGTGCAGAATCTATGGGCTGAATGGCCTCTTTCTGTACTGTAGGGATTCTATAATAAAAGAACAATGCGCCCTCATTAATCAAAGCTTTTGGAAATGAGGAGTAGCAGTTTGCATAAGGAGGACAGGTTACAGTACATCAAGAAGCCAGAGGAGAAGGACAAGACTATAGTTTGACCTTAGGATCTAAAGGCAGGGATCCAGTGCCGAAAGAACATGCAAATTATCTCTGGGATGGTGATAATAGCCTTCATTGAGGTGGCAGCCGTGATTTTTGTGGTGAGTTCCTGGTGTGGAGTTTGAATTCATTGCCTTCTGATTCAGAAGGAAAATCCTGAGGGAAAGTGGACATCAGTGGCCCGGGCCCAGGGACGAGAAACGTAGCCCAGGTTTCTTACTCCTACCTCTGTTTGAACATTTCCGAGTGTAAGTTTGAGGCAGAGACTGTGTGGTTATAACTTGTCTGATGATTAAACAGTCACACAAAGAATGGCAAGTCAGCTCAGGTATCCGTGAGCACTGGCCAGCTATTCAACCAAAGCTCAGTCAAGGATTCATAGTTCATTTTATTTTTAAACTGAAGACAAACAAGTTCCCAAATAAATGGGCACGGTCATATATGGTCACACAACATAAGACCAACTTTATTTCAGTACTCTCCCATTACAAATTGCGATTTGATTCAGTCCTTTAAATATATCCACCATAAATGCAGAAAAGTCTCAATTCTCCACAGCTCATCTACCTTGTCAAAGCTTATACACTGCTTTCATTGGCCTTTACAGCACCTTATGGAATGTTAGCACCTTTCATACCTTTGAAAGCATTGTACAGGAGGTTTGAATTATTATGCAAGGGATGGAGGGATATGGACCAAGGGCACGCAGAAGGGAATAGTTTAGTTTGGTGTCTTGATCGGCGCAATACCATGGGGCAAAGGAGCTGTTTCTATGCTGTACGATTCTGTGTTCTATGTTCCATGATGACTCCAAATCTGCTATTTAATACAAATGCGGTTCTGATACAAAATGCCACAGATTAGGTCACATCTGTTCAACCTCTTTGAAAAAGTGAAGGGAATCTTTCATTTTTATTATATATCATATCCCAAAAGTATATGGTCAACAGTGAAGCATAGGGAAACGATGTTCCAATGATTTTCAGAGACAATGTAGTACTTGTGAATGTTAATTCACTGCTCTAATGAAGGCAATGAGAAACCAATTTTTAGTGCTGTAAGCAATGAGATAATGACCTAATAATCCATATTAATTAGTGATGCTGAGGCTAGGACACAGGGGAGAGCTCTCCCAATTAATTTCAAAATGCCTGACAGGTTCTTTATGTCATACTGGAGGGCAGGCTGTTTCTTCTGTGAGTTAGAATATAATACTGCCAACAGTGTAGCACCCCATTCAGAATACCACTGTTGTGTCGTTGTAGATTAGGGGCTCATGACTCCAAAGTGATTCTTGAACTAACAACCACTCAACTCAGACCCTGGTTTAAAACAAAGGGTCCAGGTGCTGCAGAAGATTACATTATCTGATTAATAAAATGTCCATTGTTGACTTTGTATGGATCTCAAAGTTGGACTCCACACAATGTTCAGGCCACATAAGGTTGGGTGGCTCAGTGGTTAGCAGTGTTGTCTTATAGTGCCAGGGACCTAGTTTTGATTGGGTGGAGTTTGTACATTCAGCCCATATCTGTGTGGGTTTCTTTTGGTTTCCTCCCACAGTCGAAAAATGTGCTGTTTAGGTCAATTGGCCATGCTAAATTGCTTGTAGTGTCCAGGGATGTGTAGGCTGGGTGGATTAGCCAAGGGAAATGTAGGGTGGTGGGTCTGGATGGGATAGTCTTCAGAGGGTCACTGAGGACACAATGAGCTGAATGGTCATCTTGTGCACTTGTGGGGATTTTATACTGCTAAATTCAAATTTATTGCTAACCAGAACAGTGACCACTCAGAGTTTTATAAGGGCTGATTGAACTAAATGCCTAGTTCCCTTTCCAAACCAGAACCCCGTTAAGGAATATTGGCATCCTGGAGAGGAGTGGTAATAGTATTAATTGATTTATGAAATATTCACCGAATATGATTTTGTATTGATGTTCAAAAACTTGGAGTAGTGTTTTCATTATCACACTATGCACCCAGTTTAACTATAACTGCTAGAGTCCAAACCATTTAACAATATTCATTATTTTCATTTGTGTTGTTTTAAAGCAGCACATAGTTGCAACGATAATTTGGATTTAATATTTCCCCGACCCTAGTAAAACATTTGCAAGGTGTTTAACTGGAGTGAAATCAGACCAAAGTTGATTCAAAGACAAAGCAGGTTACATTAGGGGACAGGAAAACGATAGGTTTTAAAGCTCTTCTGAAAGTGCGGGAATGAGGAATTGAACTTTAGGAAAGAATTCTAGAATTTTAAGTAGATATTGCTGAAGGTATAGCTTTCAACTTTGTATAAAGTCAGTGTGAGAAGTGCAAGAGGCGAGAATTGGCAGATCATTGAAATCTCAGATTGTCATAGAACTAGGGATGGTTACAGAGATGGTGAAGGTTGGGACCTGAGAGGAATATTAATACAAGAAAGAGAATGTTAAATTTCAGATGGTGGACTGAAAACTAATGTTTCAGCAAGAATGGGGCAATGGATAAACAGACCATGGTGTGGGATAGGATATGGCCAGCTGAGGTTCTGATCAATTCAGTTATATAGATGGAAGCAAGCAGGTCAGGAGATCACTGGAGTGGTTGAGTTTGAAGGTAACAGCACTTTTTAGATTGAGGATAATTTTTATTGTGTCTGTCTTCCCCGAGGGTGCTTTTAAAAAGTCTGCATCAACTTAAGATGGGAAAAAAGAAATCTGACTTAGATTGAAATGGATACGGGTGGGTTAAGGCTTCTGATCCCAGAGAGCTAATTGGCATATCGTTGTATTGTCTGCAAATTTCTGCCCATTGGAGGTAAAAATTACATTGTTAATTATCAAGAAGGGGGAGAGATGGCAACTATACCCAAAAAGTCCTGAAGGTGGAGCTCAACTTATTGATTCAAGGAAAACATAAAAGCAGCAAAAGCTTCAGAACCGAACATGAGGGCACTGTTTCTAAAATAAGCCTCGATGTTGTTCGGAGCAGGTACAGGTGAAAACGCAACCAAATATTCTGTTAAGTGCAGACTTTGGGGAATCTGTTAATTGATGCCAGAACATCGAAGGTTTCATCAGTATTTTGTTCATGTCGGTTTAAGTCACTTTGCACCCATGAACACTGCGCCTTCTGAATTACGTATCCAATGACATTTTTCTAACGTGTAACATGCTGCATATTGATATTTGCAGGATCCCTTACTCTGACCATTTAGGAGATCCCTACCTTGTGTCATTGAGTGTGCCACTAAGTACTTGGTAAGATATGAAATGGAGTGACAGGGCCACAGAGTGTGTTACTTTAGTTCAGTAGTTGACTACTACGGTCCTGGGGATGAGGTCGGTCCCTGAGGCATGAGGTGCTGTGAATAATGGGTTGCAGGTCACTCACTCTCCGAGAAAGAAAGAGAGAGAGATGCTTTTGTTCTAATGCATTTGACCATGTGAGGATAGGAAACCTCCTGGTGGTTTTGTTTGCAATTCGTCTCCCCTCCTCTCTGACTCTCAAGATGTATAATTTTTTCCCCAGATATATATGATTATGTATAAGATGACTCCCTCTGCAATATAGTGGGACTAGTTTAGTTTGGGAACATGGTTAGTGTGTACTTTATTGACCGAAGGGCATATTCCTATGACTCTATGCTGGGTGAGCATGGAGCTGAGACTGACATCAAGGATTAAGCTCACAATAAAGGATATTCTATTCCTAGTTTAACATTCTAGTGCAACACTGAGAGGGAAGTATTGTCAAACCATTGCCTTGTTTCAATGGGCTTGGTAAAATTCCCATGGCACCACTTAAAGATATGTAAACAGTTCTTCTAGAGTCATAGCCAGCATTCAAAGCTCAAACAACAACCCTGAATGCAGGTTAGGACTAATTTACTGGATCAGAATGGTTATCCCCCGTAACAATGTGACAGCAAAGGTGCTGGATGTTAGGTGTTCAACACATGGTACCATATAATTGGAAACGTTATAAACATTTGCATGGCATTAATTCAAAGACCAGATTGTGAGTGTGGTATCAGATGTTCTTACACATTAATGACCTTTAGCGGAAGCCTTATGTTCAAGCACATACCCAATCAAATACTGGAAAGGTGCAAGGAGATTAGTTATGATTCAGGATGTTTTTCTTCATTGTATTTAAGGACAACATCAAAAGTCATGTTACCTCAAGATAGGTTAATTCCCCGATGGACTTTGTAACACTGAAGGTAATTTTTACCTTTACTGGTTGGACTGTAATCTGTTTGAGAAGAGAAGCCCATTTTTAGAACCTATAATTTCTTCAATGAGTGAACTCTGCTCTGACAGATTATAAACTTTTTTTATTTACTTATTCATTCATAGGAAGACGGTGTCACTGGTTAGGCTAGTATTTATTGCCCCATCCCTATTCACTGTACTGCGGGAAGTTTGTGTAAAAGTGAGGTCATCTGTTTTAGCAGGAATAACAGCAAAAAGACTGTTATTTAAATGGTGAAAAATTGCAGCATGCTGCCGTGCACAGTGACCTGGGTATCCTTGTGCATGTATCACAAAAGTTGGTTTGCAGGTGCAGCAGGTGATTAAGAAGGTAAGTGGAATATTGCCCTTCATTGCTGGAGGGATGGAGTTTAAAAACAATGAGGTTATGCTGCAGCTGTACAAGGTGCTGGTGAGGCTACACTTGGAGTACTGTGTACAGTTTTGGTCTCCTTACTTGAGAAAGGATGCATTGGCAATGGAAAGGGTGCAGAGGAGGTTCACTAGGTTGATTCCAGAAATGTGAGAGTTGGCTTATGAGGAGAGATTGAGGGGACTGGGACTATATCCATTGGAATTTAGAAGAAAGACAAGGAATCTTATAGAAACATATAAAATTATGAAGGGAATAGATAAGATAGAAGCAGGGAGCTCATTTCCCCTGGTGGCTGAAGCTAAAACTAGGGGGCATTGCTCAAATTAAAGAGGAGCAGATTTAGGACTGAGTTGAGGAGGAACTTCTTCACCCAAAGGGTTGTGAATCTGTGGAATTCCCTGCCCAGTGAAGTAGTTGAGGCTACCTCATTGAATGCTTTTAAGACAAAGGTAGATAGATTTTTTGAACAATAAAGGAATTAAAGGTTATGGTGAGTGGGTGGGTAAATGGAGCTGAGTCTCAAAAAGATCAGCCATAATCTTATTAAATGGTAGAGCAGGATTGATGGGCCCGATGGCCTACTCCTGCTCCAATTTCTTACGTTCTTATATTTTTATGTTTAGATTACCAGGCTGCTTGTGTTGTATTCTATCCAGGGTGGTTAACAATACATCAACTTCTCTCAAGCTTCACCCTTTGAAATGTTTTGCTGGCACCAAGAAAAATAAAGTAAGACTTCAAGTAAAAGCTTCTACATCTGTATTAAGTAAAAAATATGTCCACAACATAACAATAAATTCAAACAGGGTACGAGAACAGCAATGCTTAATCCAATTTCGCCAAGGAAAGGCGAATGTTAAAGAAACATTTTCTGTCCTCAACATTTTCCGAAGACTGCAAAATACTCTAAGAAAGACAGGATTTCACTTAGGGCAACAGACAGTAAATTTGTTATGACTGCAGGAGCCCAAGAAGTGACCCATATTAATAGATTGGAGACTGAAATGAATAAGTTGGCATATCCGATCCACAGTTCCCCTAAAATTCCATTAGGTGGGACATTTGGCGGCACCATGAATCAGACCCTTCGGATTGTCCGGGTTAAACTCAGACTTTAAACTAAAAGTGGAGCCTCACAGCATCAAACCTCAAGTTTCTTTCCTCCATTGAATAAGAGACTGCTTTTCCTCCGACCATTACTTTGGGTTATAACCTCTGTGATTGATCGATTGCTGGTCAACTTGCATGTAAACATCTGAGCACTCTTGAATTGCACCATGTGACATGACTTAAACTCTTATGTGTGAAATGTGTTCATCCATTGAGGACTAATGAAGTGGATAAAGCAATGGGGATAGCAGTGCAATGCAGAAGTGCTTCAGAGCAAGACTATCATGAATCAGCAATCCATCTGACATCTAGGCCGTTGAATATAATTGAACAGAAAATTGGGTTGTGTATAAAAAAAGCTGCTGATTTGCTATGGCCTGTTTTGTAGAGTCTGCCAAAATAAATTTTGTCCCCAGTACCTCAACTAATATTAAATGAAAGTGGAATTCCATCTATATGTTAAATCATAGATCATTTACAGATTATTCATGGTACATTGACATCACACAACATTGTTTAAACATCCAAGTTATTCTTGTAATTCTTTGTGGAATGGTATTGCAACTGTGGTTATAGAGTTTGGAGTGAAATATGTTTGCCCACCTTAGTATCATTAAATGGGATTCTCAGAGCACTAGTACAAATGAATATAGATCACTACTTTTTAATTTGAATATTGCTGAAAAACAGACATATTTTGTTGAAATTTTTTGTCTTGACTCATCAGGACAATTCAGAAGAAATATCAAAGCACAAAATGTGCCTGTTTCAACTCAACAAAACATATGGCAACCATCCTCTGCTTCATTTCTCAGGGCAATTCCTTCATCCATCACAGCCAACTTGCCTGATTTAAATTTAATCAAAACTTGGCAGTTGACTGTCAGTCATCATCAAACTCATGGATCCTCCATGGTAATGCCTCTGTTAATTACAGTCCAATTGCTGACAATTTACCACTCTGTTCTGAAAAGATACTGGAGATATTAACTCAAAATTCATTGGATTAGCTGAATTCAAATTAGAAGGAAAAAGCATATGAAGGCTGGTGATGACCTAATGATTAGAAAGGTCAGTGGTTTAATGTTTCTGCATCTGAAAGAATGTGTGTGGATGTATTTAATTAAGTGCTGAAACTCAGCAGTAATGGCCTGAACAGTTACAGTCACTGGAGTCATATTTTGAAACAGACCAGGTCATTAGATGTAATAATGTGGACAATTTATCAGTTAACATTTTGGACAGCACGATGGATCAGTGGCTTGAAGTGGCAGGGGCCCAGGTTCGATTCCAGTCTCGGGTGACTGTTTGTGTGGAGTTAGCACATTCTCCCCGTTTCTGCATGGGTTTCCTCTGGACACTCCGGTTTCCTACCATGTTTCAAAGATGTTCAGGTGAGATTGATTAGCTATGGGCAATATAGAGTCACAGGAATAGGGTAGAGGGGTGGGTCTGAGCGGGATGCTCTTCGAAGGGTCAATGTGGACTCAATGGGCCAAATGGCCAGCTTCCACACTGTAGGGATTCTATGAACACAGAGTACTTGATCATAAAATTGTGCTTTATAAATATCACATGGTTAATTAGATGACATAAAGGTGATAACAGCATAACTAAGCTAAGGTTGAGGCCTGAATTTGTAACAACCAAGAAATAAGCTTCTTTCCAAGAAGAAATGAGCAGGTCTTAATGAATAAATTAATTAACCCAGCCATGGGAGATGCCATGTTTGTGATGTTTGCCAGTGATCAGCTTGATAATTTGCTAATTAAAAGATATAAAGAAGACTTGCCTCAGAGTGTAGTTAGTTAACAGAAAAGGTTGTCTGCTTAATGACTGGAAGTTGAGACAGGACGGTTGGATCTCAGTTTGATCCTCAATCATGTGTATGTAAATAGGTACACTCATAATTGGAAGCATTATATGGATAAAATGCTTTTGCACTATTTTGTGGTGTAGTTTGTTTTAATAAATAGTAATGGATATATCCCATTGTTAGAATTGCCTTGGCTTATTAAGATCCAAAAAAAACCCGATGGATTAGGGAAAGTAGGAATAAAAGTGTACAATGCAAAAATGCTTTGCATCGATGTTTATTTTCCTGATGAGTATCTGTCTTTTTTTCCAGTAATATTCACGTTCGGTACCTCTGCATGACTACGCTGTAGTTGGCTTGGATTGTAGCATGAGAACTCTTAAGAGAAGCTCTAAGGTGAACGCCAGTTGCAACTTCGAATCTGAATGATTCTTACTATGTCCTTACTTGGGAAATTTCTGGGGTATCGAGCTAATCGAATAAAATCAGTACAAACCATGGAAAGCAAGAATGGACAATTATGCAGATTCATCATGGCTCACAAATACTGTGGGTCATGAATGTTGAAGGGGAGTTTTCACACCCTGCAATGTACTTTAAGAGCATGGGAGTGATAGATAAGGCCACAATGTGTCTCCTGAAATGAGTATAAAGAAGTGGCTTGGAGATAAAACCTGCTTATCCTTTTCTAGCAGAGTGATGTGACCTAAGTGAGCCTGGTAACTGATATTGCCAAGTGATTCACTGTAGTATTGTCTCTTTACAATTTTGAAATTGAATTCTAAGGCATTAAGGTGTAGAATTCCTACCTACTGCAATCAATAATGCTGCTTTACTACTTTCTAATATTAAAAGCACAAAATTCCAAGATTGCTTTGCAATTAAAAATCAAGCTACTGGCCATTTCTTGGAGCAACCCAGGAAAGAAAGGCTAGATAGTATTTGTTTTCTTTCATTCTCTTCATTTTCTTTAAAAATCAGGCTAAAAGATATTAAGACGTGATACAGTATAGAAGGTGGGGTAGGGATCTGTGTGAATGGGTGGGATAGTAGTTCGTCTAATAAAACCTACAGAATTGTGGCCAACCAGAGTTAAAAACCCAAATTAATGGATAACCAGTGGCTTCACACCATGTTCCTCCATCCAGCTTTTTTACCCCATTCAACTCGAACAGGATCTAACATTTTTCTGTTAGTTGGCTGTACGTTGGGGGAGACTGTCAGGATGTGTTGCAGTTAGAATCACTCAACTAACATTTGTGGGCTTCTCCCAGCAACATCTCTTCACACCATCCAGTGGCAGAAGATACAGTGGTGCCCAAACCCGGTCAGAACCATACCCGCACTGTTCAATAGGGCCGGGGGACGGAGCCGGAAGGTTTTGAGGTGGTGGGAGTGGGGAGGAAAAGGAGGAAGAAAGAAGAACTCTGCAATCTTTGAAAAAAAATGTCAAGGAAACAAGGGGAAACCACAACGGGGTTTTACAGCTGTGTGATGTCCAGCACGGGCAACCTGTTCAATATGGGAGAGGCAGCACCGACTGAAATTTCCTCCGAGTAGGTGATGGGTGGGTTGTCGCAGGCAGCCTTCACCTTCAGCTGTGGCGATTTCTCACTGCAGCTTGCGACCTCCTGGTTCTCTGTTTTGTCAGAACAAATGCAGTGGTCTGTGCAGCAGAGGGCAGCGTTGGTTATGACCCGGTCCATTGGCTTCAGGGAGTGCATCCAGATGGGGAGGAAGTCCCACGACTGGAGCTTCTTCGGCAGGTAACTGGGCCTACGCGTTTGCAATACATTGGTGATGCCTATGAAGACAAGGATGCCCACAAAGGGGGCACCCACTCCGATAAGGACCTCCCAACCAGCCATGGAGAGGCCAAAGATCAGCGAGGGGAGCAGAAGGAAGCAGATGATCAGGTATAAGACAGCAAACCAGCGGTACTTGGCAGTTCGTTCTCCCAAGGTCTTTGCCATACGGATAGGAAAACGAGTAATTGGAAGTGGGTACCACAGTATAATCCCAGCAATGTTGAAAAAGAAATGGGAAAGGGCTATCTGCAAAAAGGAAGAGTTTAAATGTAAATTGGTGTTCCTCGTTATTTACGAGAAGACATCTCTTAACTGGTCCAAGCATGATAGTGTGGAACGTCTTTTTTTGGAATTAAGATTGACTGTAAATTTTGAGACTATAAGAAACCAATTGGAATTTGATCCCCTTGCTGATGACAGGATAGCATTTCTGGTGTAGAAAGATAGGATATTCTAGATGGGGAGTGACCATGACCTGTTAAATTTGATTCTAAAATGGACTCCGAGTTTAATTTTGTCTCAAAGATTTGAGGCAACTGTATGATTCAATAAGCCTCAGAGGGCAGTGTGTGACATGCTGATTTAGAGATTCATGTGAGTAGACTGGGGCAATTGAAGTGAGAGTTGCAGCGCAACTCATTTCAACTGCAAATCATTTAGCTTACTCAACTCCAAGATGGTTTACATAAATGTCTCTTTCAGATTTAAGGGCATTTTTATATATAATACAAATATAATTTATTTTAGAGTTTAGATTTTGAACTAGTGGCATGTGGGTTTAGTCTATGAGAATGAGTGGATTTAATGTTTAACTTGTCAGGCTTTCTTGAGTGATGATTGTGTACTTGTTTTCAAAACTAGTATGAAAGAACCAGGATTATTTTTGTTCTGATTAAGGGAAAACCCTTGGATTGGAAAGCTTTAAGCGTCAGTTCACAAAAACCCTACTTGAAGCTAGATCAAGAAGTTTCTTCTGAAGAAGGGAATTAGTTCAGAATTTTTACGAAATAAGTTACAGTGTAATGGTTTACTTTTGAAATTGCAGACCTGAAGTACCTGGTTAGAACAGTGAAGGGGTTATTTGAAGCTGAAAAAAATTTAAGCTTGATCGTGTAAAAAAAGAGACTGTCAAAGTGCCAAGACTGGGAATTGAAAGAAAGTTAAGTCAAACATATGGATCTAATAAACAGGAGAACTCTCTCTGGTATTTGAATAGCTTAAAATGATGGTGTTAGGTTAGATAGGATCATAGATTTACAATGTTTTCTGAATTTTAAAAAAACTATATTGTATGTAAATCGCTTGATTTATTCTATTCATTTCTTTTGCATAATAAACTTCCGTTTTATTGTGAAAATGAAATCAACAGAACTGCATGCTTATGTTTCAGTGAAAGACCACCTTGTTTAGTAAAAAGTGGGATATGACCTATCAATAACATCAGCTCCAATCATATTACTTTCAAGGGATCATCAGAAAAGTCAACGAGTCATGTTCATGACTTAGTTTGGTCCATGTTATTTACTTCAAAAAATAAACTGACCTATAATTGATCTCAATGCTCAATCTCAGGAGATTTAAAATGAATTGGGATTTCTCCTCATTGTGTTCTTTTGGAGAGTAGGTATGTTAGAACATAATGTGATGGACATTATTGGCTCAATACCTGCTGAATTGCATTAGCAAGACGCACACATGAAAGATTTAAATTAAGTGAACGAGGAATTCCAATGCCCTCTACAGCCAGGCCCCATCCCAGGTCAATACATTTTGAAATGAAGTGGTAACTAAATCGGGAACATTTATTGAAATTTAAATCCTATGCAGTCCTAGGTGTATTTCCCCATTTGTGTTCATCACCACATAGAAAGACTCATAACTTTGTGATAGAGGTATGGCTTTACCTGGAAAGCACTTGGTAACATGTCACCTGGGCTGGCCAAAGCTGCCAAGACTGCAGTGGTGGTAGTACCAATATTGGATCCCAGGGTCAAAGGGTAGGCACGCTCAATACTGATCACTCCAATACCTAGACAACATGACAGAACATCAGACCCTGCAACTAATCAAACATTACACACAGCTTATCAAGTACCTAATTTATCCAAGCCAAGAAACCTTGGTGTGCAGTGATTTAAGAACTGAGGCCAGAACTGTAGGCCATCAGAGTCTTAGTGATTATCCAGTGAAATTCTAATGAGATGGATCTTCAAGACTGACTTTTATGGAAGTGCGCAGAATGATAAGATGTCTGTCAGTAAAGGATTGAGATGGGTGGGCCAGTAGCCTTTAGCTAATGATAGAAATGATCACACCAAGAAAAATGGCCAAGTAGAGGATTAAAATGGAGATGATATGAGGAAGGTTGGGGGGATGGAGTGGAGGGGTAATTAAAACAGAAAGGAAAAAAGGAAGGGAGAACTTTTCAAGTGTAATGACTCATGTGATAGAGGAAACACAACGTAAAGTGCCTTCTGCCAGCTCCTACAATCAGTAATGTAACAAGTGACTGGATTGAGGTGTTGGTTGAAAGGTATATATTTGACTGGACACTGAGAAGGCTTCTTCATAACATCACTTTACTGCTCCGCTTTAGCCGATTTGCGAAGATCATTCAAGCGTTGACTGAAATTGTCACCTGAGAAATGAAAGTGCAGTATCATCCCTCAGAACCACAGTGGAGAGTCTGTCCAGATCATGTTGCTTAAACATCTGAAGTGGAGCCTGACCCCATAACCTTCAGACTTTGAGGTGAGAATTCAAGTGCTGAACTTGACAAGATATTTTGGATCTCCAGTGTTGGGATGAGGTGGAACCGGGGTGAGGTGGGAGGACTGGGTGAGGGTTAAGGTTGCGTTAGAGTTAAGTGGGTCCCATTTGCTTCCACCATCCGTAAAATACTAGCAGCTTCACAATTACTTTCCTTGGGATGTGGGTGTTTTTTTTCCCCATCCCTAAATGCCCCTGAACTGAACATTTTGCTCAACCATTTTCAGAGGGCAGTGGGTCTGGCTTCACATAGTGGGAGGCAATGGCCTAGTGGTATTATTGCTGGACTGCCAATCGTGAGACCTTGGCAACATTCCAGGGACCTGGGTTTGAATCCCACCGTGGCAGATGTGGAATTTGAATTCGATAAATGGCTGGAATTAATAATCTAATGATGACCATGAGTCCATTGTCAATTGTCAAAAAAACTCACCTGGTTCACTAATATCCTTTAGGAAAGGTAACTGCCATCCTCATCTGGTCTGGCCTACATGTGACACCAGACCACAGCAATGTGGTTGACTATGAACTGCCCTCTGGGCAATTAGGGATGGGGAAATATGCTGCCTAACCAGCGAAGCCCAAATGCCATGAATGAATAAAGGAAGAAAAAAAATATGCCAGACGCGTAAAGAATGGCAGATTCCCTATCCTTGAATGAGTTTCTACCACAATCACTGAAAGCTTTCATGAATACCGTTCCTGAGAGTGGCTTCCAATTCTCAATTTATCAATAGAATTTAAATTCCACCAGCTTGACTCCTTGTGCCTAGACCATGAGCCTCTAGATCTGGATTACTTGTCTGATTATATTACCATTGTATCACTATCCACCTGCAATGTGTCCCTTTGAAGGCCTTTAAATATTAGGACAGATGACCCACCTCCCTGTCTGTTGCTTCCCCTTCCCGATATAATCCTCCCAGTATCTTACTGCCCAGGCCATGCCATGAACCTACTATCTAGAGAATGATGAAATTCTGCCTAAAATACTCTTGCACTTTTAAAGAGGGTAGAAGGAAACACGAGACTTGGATTTCTGCACAAATTATTTGAAGGTGTTAGGGCAAGTTGATAATGTGGCTCAGTTCCCATCCTTGGCCTGTTTGATTGAGGTAGAGACGAGAATCTTCTGGAGTGATATTATTCAAAGGCAATGGGGCAGTTTCCAGGTTCTAGACAATATCAGTCACATACCCACTTGCATAACCTTACAGGTGGTGCCCAATCAACAGGTTGCCTCCGAGTTTACCATCCAGTTTAAGGTGACAGGTGGCACACAGGCTCGAGGATGGGTGGCAATCAGAGGGCATGACGGGAGGGTTAGCTGATAGCCCTTTAGGGACAGTGAACACTGCTGTGGAACAACGACACCCAGAGGGTACCTCAAAACGGAGCCACCCATTAAAGGACCCAGGAAGGCTATTATAAAAACTAAGTCTAGTATGCTGAGGGATCCTCAGGGCGGTTGGAATAGCAGGCATATTTTGCAATGATTACAGCACTTTGAGTGTTGTGTCACCCAGATACCAGCATTTATATCTATTCCATCCCGCTGACTGAATGCCTCCGAGTGTTCCCAGGTTCCTGACACAGCAGGGGCCCCGTTGCGACACCAGCCAACTTGCAACACTTTCAGGAAGTGGCCCTTTACTAAGACCTTAATGACACTGATTTCCTGTCCACCTTCACTGATTGGGTTACTGGTTCTAGTGGCAGCACCCCACTGGGAATCTTGTCCAGGTATTTAAAACAGCTGTCCTAACTTGGTTTTCCGCCACTTTCCAACCCTTCCCATCTCCAAAACCGAATTTCAGCAGATAGAACATGAAAGGAAATTCCTCTAAGCTGTTATAAATCATCAGTTAGGCATTGATGAGAGTATTGTGACAAATTCTGGGCAGAGAGAATGTCAAAGCCTCAGAGAAAGGATTTAGCAGTAGGGTACAAATGATCAGGAGCAGTTCCTTCAAGAGGTTAGGGAAGCTGGAAGTGTTCTCCTTAGAGCAGAGAGGTCCTACGGCGTTGAAAAAGCCACTTGACCCATCAAGTCTACACCGACCCTCCCCTAAAGAGCATCCGATCCACCCTTGCCCCTCTACCCTGTCCCTGTAACCTTGCATTTCAGGCGAGTGTTGTGTTGACCTGATTCCTGGCCTAGTGGTATTATCGCTGGAATGTTAATCCAGAGACCCAGGTAACGTTCTGGGGTCCTGAGTTCAAATCCTGCTGTGGCAGATGGTGGAATTTGAATTCAATAAATAGCTGGAATTCAGAGTCTAACAATGACCATAAATCCATTGCTGATTGTTGGGAAAAACCAATCTGGTTCACTCATCCCCTTTAGGGAAGGAATCTGCCATCCTTACCTGGTCTCCATGTGACTCCAGACCCATAGTAATGTGGTTGACTCTGAACTACCCTCTGGGCAATTAGGGATGGGCAATAAATGCTGCCTAGACAGGGATGCCCACATCCTGTGAATGACTAAAGGATTTCCAATGGCTAATCCACCTAGCCTGGACACTATGGACAATCCACCTAACCTGCACATCCAAGGTCTGTGGGAGGAAAACTGGAGCACCTGGAGGAAACTCATGCAGACACAGGGAGAATGCACAAACTCCACACAGATGGTTGTCCAAGGGTAGAATGAACCCAGGTCTTTTTACTGTGAGGCAGCAGTGCTAACCACTGAGCCACCGTGCCACCCCACAGAGGTTAATGCAACATTTAATGGAGGTGTTCAGAATTATAGAAGGTATGAAGAGAGTGAAAATAGAAATCTTCTTTCTGTGGGAAGTTTGATCTCATGAGGAAGCAAGTTTAAAAGAATTAGTGGAAAGGTGAAGACATGTTTTGTTTCAGACAATATTATGATCTAGTAGACATTGTCTGTACGGATGGTGAATGCTATTCACTAGTAGCTTTTGGCATTATCAACCTTGCACCTACTATGGCCACACTGGATTTTAATTCCAACATATGTTTAAAAGAGGACTGAAGCAATCAGGATGACTGTGAATGTAAATTCACTGGCAGTCTGGAGAGAAAACACCTGGAATGTCATACCTCCGTGTGTAAAAGAAGCTTCAAAGATCAAAATGGAATACAAACAGAGCTGTAATCTCTTGGATAAGAGATAAAAGGTACTGCAGATGCTGGAGAATCCGAGATAACAAGCATGGGGCTGGATGAACACAGCAGGTCAGGCAACATCATAGGAGCAGGAAAGCATTTTCTGATGAAGGGTTTAGGCCCGAAACATCAAGTTTTCCTGCTCCTATGATGCTGCTTGACCTGCTGTGTTCATCCAGCCCCATGCTTGTTACCTGTAATCTCTTGGGATCTATTTCAGACTGTGAATGCAATGGAAAGCAGGGAAAGAGACAATGTTTGAGTGTTCTCCTTTTAAAAATGTACAAGGATAGAGGTTAAAAGCCAATACAATCCCAGTCTGTGTATGGTAGCCGAAGAATATGTGCTAGTGGAATGCGATGCTTGTGGGTACCAGTGTACATTTGTGCGCTAGCCTCAGTATGAAAGCTAGCATCACAGTTAAAGGACTCTTTGACACCCCTGCATTGTAGATAAAGGGCGTTCTTGCTCTCAGTGCTGACAGCTAACCACTATCCAAAGTAAGTAGGATGAAAGAAATTCAAAACCAAGAATCCCAAATTTGACTAATCAATTATCAATATTTGATTATGTATTCTTCACAAGTGAGCCATGAAGACTGAGCTCTATATTAGTTAAAATGTTCCTTTTTTTGACTCACTTACCATTTATCATCTGTGTATTTAGGAATTAATGAATCATTCATTTTTTTAATGCATGACAGCGTGAATAAATTGGTTCCTTTTGAATAGAAATGGATCTGGGTCTGGGGGAAAGACAGAGGATACTTTGTAAATTAATCATTTTGTGATTACCCAAGTGGGTAGGTGTGTAACGAAGAAGTGTCAGTTCATTGTAGCTCACCCTGGAATTTGACAACTTGTGGTATCTGTCTAGAGCTGCAAGAACTTGGGAGTCCTTGATGGGTCTGGCTAAAACTATCAAATGGATGGTGGATATATGCTTGAAAGGGAAAAAATTGTAAATGATGGGGACTGATAGAGCCAGCACAGACATAATGGCCCCAATGACCATCCTGCATGCTGTAATTCCATGATTGAGAGACACTTTATGGTTTGGCCTCTACATTGAAAGGCCTATGAGCTTACCAATGAGGGGAGTGATGGCTGAAGTGAATACTGAGCTGCTTTGGACAACGAATGTAATGCCAGCTCCGACCATCATGGCAAGATACCCTGCCAACCAACCAAATGGATATGGGAAATCTGAAATCAAAGAGAGAACATGGCATGAAATAGGTTTGATCTGCCATCTGTCTGAGCATCAGCAGTTACAATCATTCGCTTCACTGATCAGAAAGTGATCAGTCTCAATAACTACTGACCTGCTATTCATGATCATTGGAAATTTTTTATCCTCAACTGTAAATCTGCAAACTAGAGTTTGCTTCTTAGGATATAATTTTATGTTTAGTGGGCAGGCTAAGGTAACAGTCCTCCACAATAGCATTTTTACTTCATCTGGCTTTGGGATTTGGGTGTCAATAGCAAGTCTGGCATTTATTGGCCATTCCTAGTTGGCCTTGAGAAGCCAGTGGTGGTCTTCGTTTTGAGCTGCTACAGTCCCTGCTGTGGTAGGTGTTGCACTCTCTGTTATGTAGCATGCTCCAGCATATTGACCCAGCAGCAATTAAAGACTTTTCAGGCTATTTCACACATTTCTACTTACTTATTATTTAACGCCAGAGTATTGAGCTTCTTCTGTAAATACAGTAATCCATTCTCTTGTCCTATAGATATGGCTTTGTTGACTACCAAGAGGTGTGTGGGGGTAAAGTTCCTGCCCTAAATTACTCTGGTCATTATATGTGGAGATATTCTGTTCTTTTAAGTACAACCATGTGTGGTCCTTTGTCCCTCTCTGATTGACATTTACCTTCGCCTTTGTATGAAATATCTCTCACAAGTATCTGAGAGCTTGGGATGGATTAGAACCACACACAATGCAACTGTATAAACAATTACTACTTATTATTCACGAAGCCGTATACATAAGCATGGTGGAAGAGTGCCATAGAGTCATACAGCACAGAAACAGACCCTTTGGTCCAACTGATCCATGCCGAACATAATCCCAAACTAAACTGGTCTCACCTGCCTGCTCCTGGCCCATATCCCTCCAAAGATTTCCTAAGTGTCTTTTAAACATTGTAACTGTGCCCGTATCCACCACTTCCTCAGGGAGTTCATTTCACACATGAACCACCCTCTGTGAAAATAAAACTTCTCCTCTCGTCATTTCTTATCTCTTCTCTCACCTTTAATGCTCAACCCCCCAGTCTTGAAATCTCCCATCTTAGGAAAAGGACCCCTACCATTAACCCTTTATATATCCCTTATGATGTTGTAAACCTACATAATGTCACTCTCAACCCCCTACCATACCCCCCACCAGTGAAAGAAGCCCCAACCTCTCAATGCCCATGTTGTCTGAAACCACCATGTGATACCTCCTTGTGCACATCACAAGCTATTGTTACAGTATTGGTACAATTAACCCTTTACTTGACAGCCTTTGATATCATGGGTCCCATTGCTGAACTCCTGCATTGATGTGGGTGTTGATGTCTTCCAAAATTTCTGTCAGGTAGTTTATGAAATTGATGTTACCCTATCCTTTATGGAAAGCAACTTCTGTCATCCCACTTCCCTTCAAATACCACTGTTAACTCTAATTAGGAGATATAAAGAGATATCATGAAAAGTTCTGTGGCCTGATAGAGTGTTAAGATGTTCGGTTCCCACTTCTGTGGTCTTCCTTCCATCCTGGCAATGAGGATTGACGCCAGACAGCTGTTTAAAGTAGCCTTGATCCATAGTTTCTGAGCTTTATCTAGAATCCCTACAGTGTGGAAACAGGGCCTTCAGCCCAACAAGTCCACACTGAACCTCGGAGCATCCCGCCACACCTGTCCCTTTGTAACCCACCTAATCTACACATCCCTGAACACTACAGGCAATTTAGCATGGCCAATCCACCTAACCTGCACATCTTTGGATTGTGGGAGGAAACTCTTGCAGACACAGGGAGAATATGCAAACTCCACACAGACAGTCACCCAAGGATGGAATTGAACCTGGGTCCCTGGTGCTGTGAGGCAGCAGCGCTAACCACTGAGCCACCGTGCTGCCAATTACCTATGAAGTTTATTACTGACACTTTTGGACTGGTCCATCTTTTCTGGCAAGGTATATACATTCCCAGCATAATTCTGACTGGACAAAGTGCAATGTATCTGGAAACCTGAACTAAAAGCACAAACTGCAGGAAACACACAGGACATGTGTCAGCATCCACAGCAGAAAGATGGCAGATATAATAGGTCAAACTGATAACCTTTTGGATGAAGGTTCATTAATCTGAAATACCAAATTCTATTTTTCATGTGCTGCCTGAGTAGCTGAGTGCTTCATACTTCTATTTCACTTTAACTTAGGTTTGCTAAACCTCTGCTCAGAAGTAATGGTAAAACTTGAGTATTTGTGTTCAGTGGCACAAGCAAATCCACTGCAGGCACTGAGAGGTACAGTGCAGAATGAGGCCCTTGATCCACAGTCAGTCACTCACCAGTGTTAATGACATTTTTGATGGCTTTAGCAACTTGTCCCCTCAGCATAGCATTCAGCAGCTTGACGATCAGGACCAGGCATGTGCAGAGAACCACCAGGGAGCCAGCCAATAGGATCAGGCCCACCACTAGATCAGACATAGTGGAGTTCACAAACAAATGGTTACCTGGAAATAAGGCACAAACAACAAATGATCAAACAGTCATTTGTGATTAAGACAGGCGGTTCCTGCAGTGACAACAGATGAAGGGCTTACTGAACAACATAATCACCAAACTCTCGACTATCCAATGACTCAGTTTCCATGTGCTGACTGCAACTGTTGAAATGCACGAGGTTTGGTTCAGCTACTGGGAGAAGGTTTTTCCCAAGTTTGAGGTGCTCGCCATTGTCAGTGGACTGAGGTATGTATGAGCATTAGCCTGGGTTCAAATGCCAGTGTGCTGTGAAGTTCACAGCAAAAGAACTAATCGCTAATTAACCCTGCATTGCAGGTAACAATCACTCACTCTGAGCAATAGAAGCTAGTTAACCAGGAAGCCAATCAAAAGGAAACAGGACAAATGAATTTCAACTAACTTGCAAAGCCAAGAATCCCAAAATCGAATGTTTGACTGTTAACATACCTCTATCTATTCTTCACGAACAACACGGAGACTGACCAATGCGCCTTTTAACTTTTATCTTTGTTTGAACTTATCTCTCACTTCTAATCCCTACCTATGTGTATTGTGTTATTATTCCTTCTTGTATTTAGTAACCAACAAATTTTCGCTCTGCTCTCTCCCCTGGTAAATTTCTACTCTAAGTCTCAAAACCTCTCACTGTTTTGCATCATATTGCTATAGAATCAACAGAATAAGAGCAAATATCTAAAATAACAATGTTTGCATGTGTATGTAATGTGTGTGTGTGCGCTTGTGCGCGTGTGTGTGTGCTTGCGCACGTGTGTGTGTCTGTGTGTGTGCGTATGTAATGTGTGTGTGCATGTGTGTATGTAATGTGTGTGTTTTTTCTGTGTGTGTGCATGTGCACGCGTGTGTGCGCATGTGCACACGCATGTGTGTGTGTCAGTGTGTGTATTTTTGTGTGTGTGTGCGTGTGTGTATGTAATTGTGTTTTTTTTGTGTGTGTGCGCATGCGCACGCGCACGCGCACGTGTGTTTGTGTGTGTGTCTGTGTGTGTCTGTGTCTGTGTGTGTGTGTATATCTATGGATATATAACTGAACATGAACCATAAGACCATTAATATAGTAGGACATACGAGAAGAAGTAGGTTATTTGGCCCATCAAGTCTGCTCCAAAATTCAATGAGATCATAGCTGATCTGACAATCCTCAACTCCACTAGTCTTCCTTTTTCCCAAAACCCTTGAATCTCCTACTGATTAAAAATCAGCCTATCTCATATCTGAATACTAAGAGATGTCAAGGCATTATTAAAAAGTAACTACAGATCTTACTTTTAATCAACAAAAGCATATGATCTTATTCTGTAAAGTACACATTTGCACAAATATATAAACAAGCACCAAATTGCAGAAATTATGTTCACACGTACATTTCTCAAAGTTTTCTTCATATGTTCTGTTGACTAAAGTCCAAGTAGAATTCTTGTCTTGCCAGCATGATTCAGGTGATGAGCACTTCTCTAGACTGTCCACGGTGATGTTGTCCTGTAGCTGTAAACAAGGTCCCATTAACACACACCAGGAAGTCCACAAAAGACTACAGTGGCAGTCAGTTTTAAGGTGGTTTTATCAACATCATTGCAACTTGGATGTGGATGAAAAAACTCATCCATCGAGATTGAAGAACCACAGCATCTATCAGCATTTTTAAAGGGTTGTAAAGGTTTTTACTTCTATGCAGGAGTCTATTCCATGCCTTGAACACTCATCATGTAAGGAAAATCTTCTTCACATCAGCCCTAAAATTGCTTGGCTTACATTCATTTATATATAACTAGAGGAATATGAGAATTCTGGTCTGTGCTTGCCACAATTATTTGTGATGGAGTTTGAAAGTCTCTACCAGAGGTGGTCAAACCTTCAAAACTGGGAGATGTCAAGAATAATATTCATTGATACCAGGGCAACACAGTGGCTCAGTGGTTAGCACTGCTACCTCACAGTGCCAGGGACCTGGGTGTGATTTCAACTTCGGGTCACTGTCTGTGTGGAGTTTGCATATTCTCCCCGTGTCTGTGTGCGTTTCCTCCGGGTGCTCCGGTTTCGTCCCACAGTCCAAAAATATGCAGGTAAGATGGATTAATCATGCTAAATTGTCCATAGTGTCCATGGATGTGCAGGCTAGGTGGAACAACCATGGAGAAATGTGGGCCTAGGGCAATAGGGTAGGGGTTGGGTCTGGGTGAGATGCTCTTCAAAGGCAATGTGTGCATTCAATGGGCCAAATGGCCTGCTTCCACACTGTAGTGTTTCTATGACTCTATGACATTTGAGAGCCATAAAGGAAAGGGCTTTCTGTACAGACATATTTTTATTAGAATTACACACACCAGCTTTGTGAGGAAATATATTTATCAGGAATGTGGGCACAAATATCTCTAAACCTCCAGGCTTCTTTCACGCACAACACAGATCATGGCGTATACAAAAGAAAGAACTGCGGATACTGGAAATCAGAGAGAAAAAAAGAAATTGATGAGAAAACTCAGCAAGTCTGGCAGCATCTGTGGAGAGAAAGCAGAGTTAACGTTTCAGGTCCAGTGACCCCTCTTCAGAACTGACCTCCTGTTCTGAAGACAAATAAACACAAGTAACCAACTTTATGCTATACTTTTATCATGATTACATGAATTTAAATTTATAGAGATAAAGGAAAACATAGAACAGATAGACATAAAATTAAATGACATTTGATTTGTTTTCCTGTCTGTTTTTATTCTGTCTGTTGTTTCATTTTGGTATTCTATTAGCCTTCTGCTATTTAATTCTTTATTCCCAATTTTGCCGTATAGAATTAGAGTGTTATAGAAATCCATAATGTAACATAGTACTTTCAACCCATATGTCAGTGCTGGTTTTAAAATTATTATGCAAAATAGTTCCAACTCCTCATGTTCTTGTCCATATTATTAAAGTTTATGGATCTGTAAGTGAATTTCCAAGCTTTCCATTTTTCTACAACCAACATAATTTGTTTGTTCTCCTTTTCTCTTTACCTTTCACTTCTTGTTTCCATTCTAAATTCTGCCTCTTTTTTCCTGTTTCCTGATTTTCACTCCCAACCTCCCCTTTGCGCCCCCTCGCCTCCCCTTCCCCACCCCCAGACCTCCCCTTTCATCCTTTCCACCTTCTCCCCTTCTTTATAAAATTTTTAGTCACCAACTCCTTCCGGTTCTAACGACAGGTTATCGACTTGATGTGTTAACTGTTTCTCCCTCCACAGATTTCCCCCAAGCCTATTGCATTGAGCCAGCATTTCCTATTCCAGAAATCAGATCATGGTACCTGACTTTGAAAGGGTGCAAAGAAACCTAAAGATTCACAGGCGCAGGTATTTGAAAGGTGACAGTACAAGTTGAGAATTTTTCTACGTGGCATATTTGAATGTTGCTTGACAAATAGAGCAAGACCGTGCAAAAGCAAAGGTGTCACCTGACATCAAAACGACAGACTGGTTAGAAC
Organism: Ginglymostoma cirratum; assembly: GCA_024137785.1. NCBI lineage: Eukaryota > Metazoa > Chordata > Chondrichthyes > Orectolobiformes > Ginglymostomatidae > Ginglymostoma > Ginglymostoma cirratum. Next base: position 561,412 of record JAHRHZ010000093.1, on the reverse strand, counting down.
TCGGCTGAAGACTAGGGAATCATTAATTAGGCTATTCAGCCCATCTTCTCCAAGGGAATTTTGCCCAGTGTCACTCCGCTGCTTTTCCTCAATAACTCAACCATTCTTTTTCACTTTAGACATTAATCCAATTCCCTTTTGAAAGCCACAGTTGAATCGGTTCCACTGTGCATTCCTCATCGAAACACCTCACTGTGCACAAACATTTCCTCTCACTTTGCTTTTGATTCTTTTGCCATTTGCCTTAACTCACATCTTTGGACTTAGGATTGATAAGAATGAATGGAAGCACTGGATTTGCCCTTGCTTTAAATTCATTGCCTAACTTTTGCAACTTTTATAATCACCGAACACTAGAACCTCCAAGCTCTCTGCTTCTCTGACTCTAGACTTAATGCATCCATCCCTTCCTTGACTCCACCTCCACAGCTGTACCTTGAGCAACTGGGTCGCACTTAGTGGAATTTTCTTTTTATTCGTCGACGATTAAAACTGGCCTTGTAAGCACTGCTCACGTTCCATGATCTCATTGAATGGCAGATTAGGCTTGACCAGCTAAATGGTCACTATTCCTTACTTGACTTGATGTGAACATAGTGGCCGACCCCCAGCTTGAACCACATCAGCCTGTGTGGCACAGTGCCATTGGTTATGGAATTCCAGAATTCTGATCCAGCAATTTTAAAGGAACTGTGGGACACTATCCCATACATCAGGCGATTAGATTAATATGTGCAACCCAATGACCACTCCCTCAATGCACACCACCTCACAATAAATCTGAAGCAATATTTGACATTACTGAAGGCCCAAGATACTTTCTTACTTGAACAGTCCTTTTGATGCACCAAATCTTCATGAGGCTCTTGTTTCGAAAACTTTCATCCCCAATCGCTATTGCAGTGATGACAGATTTATCAAGCTAGGAATAAGACACAATATCAAAACCAAAGGAAACAAGATACATTGTGCCAGCATTCAATTGACCTGAGGACTCATCCTATCGTGACATTGTCTGTGGTTACAGAATACAGAGTCCGATGGTGGATATCCAAGCCAACAGTGAGGTTCAGGTTTCTGTGTGAAGCTAAAGTGATCTCCAATGATTTACAGTATCATTTAAAGGAGATTTCACTCATAGTGTAGCTCTCAGTTGTGTGCCAGAGAGCGATGGGAATCTGGAACTCACTGCCTGTGTGCGTGGTAGAGGTAGAAACCCTCATAACATTGAAGAAGTATATATATGTGCATTTGTAATGTCAAGGTATGTGAGGCTGTAGGCCTAATGCTGGAAAACAGGGTCAGAATAGTTTGGTGATTGATTTCGATTGACGCAGATGTGATGGGCCAAAAGGACGTTTCTTCTACGCTATAGATTTCCATGACTCTATGAAACAATGGATCTCCATCTGGCAACTACATTTAATGACCCGACTTAGCCTTCACCCCCTCAAAATCTCACAAAATGGTAGAGCAACATGCTGGATTTAAGTTCAAATAATGAAGAACAAGTATGCATTTACAGGTGAACAAAAACAAATTGCTTAGCAATGGCATTACATAGCTCATATATTTCAAGCAGACATTTTCCAATGCTATTTCTCGAATGAACACTTTTTAAAAGGTCATCCGAGTGCTAATTCTTTTGCAATTTTCAAAGGTTGAACAGTGATAGAATCATGACGGCAGGAAAATGAATCAAAGCAGTGTCTCAGAAATTTAAGTCAATTCCTGTTTTGATCAGCATAAAACAAACTCTGATTTGAACAGAGCAGCTAAAGGAATGATATTCGGTACCTGCAGGTCTTTGTTGATGTAACTATTGACATTTTAAAAGGAGCTGTTAGCAATATAAAAAGTGAACCAATTTTACAACACTGATTAAGTTTGAGTGATTCCTCATTCCGGTTTGCGATTTAAAAAAAAAACTTGCAACAAAAGGCTACGAACCTTGAAATCACTTGTGAACATAATTGTGAGTTTTACTTTGATAGCATATTAATATACAGTAAAGGTCAGGTTGCAGCTGTACAGGACATTGTTTGGGCTACTTTTGGAATATTGCATTCAATTCTGGTTTCCCTGCTGTAAGAAAGGTGTTGTTAAACTTGAGAGGGTGCAGAAGAGATTTACAAGGATGTCGCTAAGGCTGTATTGCTTGAGCTACATGGAGAGGCTGAATAGACTGGGGCTATTTCCCCTGGAGTGTCAGAGTTTGAGGTGTGGTTTTACACAGGTTTATAAAATCACGAGGGGCATGGACGGGATGAATGGCCAAGGCCTTTTTCGCAAGATGGGGACGTCCAAAACTAGAGGGCCTAGTTTGAGGAGAGAGGGGAAAGACTTTCAAAGGACATGAGAGGCAACTTTTTCATGCAGAATGTTGTGCAAGGATGGAACAAGCTGCCAGAGAAAGTGGTGGAAGCTGGTACAATTGCAACATTTTAAAGGCATCTGGATGGGTATACGAATAGAAAGGGTTTAAAGGGATATGGGCCAAATGCTGGCAAATGGGATTCGGCCAGATTGGGATATTTGGTCAGCATTGATGAGTTGGACTGAAGGGCCTGTTTCCGTGCTGTACAACTATGACTCTATAACACTTAAATAGAATAATGCACAGAAATCTAAACTGCATTTGGATATTTTGGTGGGATAGAATCACATGGAATGCACAGCACGGAGAGGGACCATTCTCCCCGATGGTCTTTTTTGATCCACTTGAACCTTAAGCATTGCGTCCGGATGTCCACCAATTTAAAAATGAAACAAACTGCACCATGTTGTCATGTTCAGTTTGCATTATATGTGTAACACACTGAATCCTCTTGATCAGTGGGGAAAATAGGGATATGGAATTCCTGTGTATAACAGAAAACAGGGATACTGCTAGCTCTTCTGTCTACCCTACCAGGCAAGTCATTGAGGAAAGAGAAGAGTTGACTTCATGAGTCCACAAATTGTGCGTCAAGAATTGGCAGATAGCGAGGAGCCAGCGTCAGTGGCACTAATAAAAGAACTGCTGTCCGTACCTGTATAATGTGGTCAGTGAATGGATCGGTAATGATACCAAGCAAGTTTGGAGCATCCTTCCCTGTCTGGATCTTGAAGCTGCCCACCACAACCTTGGTGAGTCGATATAAGAAGCCACTGGCTGCCTCGATTGGAAGCAACACCAGGACAGAAAGCCAGTTGAAGCAATCATGGACTGTCGCACCTGCAAAGGCCCTGAGACACAGTGAAAGAAAAACGTGTGTGGCAATGACTTGAGAGAAAACTTACATGCGCAGTTCAGGTCACAGAGTCAGTGGGAGATGATCCCCTGTTAGTTCATTGATAAGCGCATGGCCTGAGCTTTATATGGATCTACAAGACCCCATGCCTAGGTCTCATGTCTGTCCTGATCCCAACAAGAGCTGTAATGATGGTGAGATAATTTGCTCCCAGTTTCCTGGATTGGGGGAGATTGACCAAGGTTTTCATGAGCCGTTTGTATTCCAGTAACGCCTGGTGGAAACGGGACTGGCAGAACTTGTCACAGACAAATTCAGGATGGGCCCTGTTCCCCCACATAGTTAAGACATCCACTGATCTACCAAATTTTAACCTGAGACTGAATGGAATGCACTTGTTGAACTGCGTTTGAATGCAGGTTCACACTGCAAGTGCGAAAATGGGAACTTCATGCTTGGCTTTGAATGGTGGCCCCTTGCAAAATGTGTTGGGAGAACTGCCCGGACCTTGGGGTCTGTTGTCACGTATTCCCAGGACAGCTAGGGGGTCGTGGAAGCAAAAGTAATGGGTTTACCCATTGACAACATTGTTACCAAATATTCAAGGTCATGTACTGATTTTCATATTACAATAGGCCAATTTACCACTTGACTATCAAATCCTAAACCACATTCTGGTGTTGATATCTAATCTATGTTCCATTAACATAGATACGTAAATCCTTAATTTAGTTTCTGATCTCCAAGTGTCTGTTTGACAGCCAGCACCTCGGCACACAGCTAGAATAAGTCTGAAAGTGGATATGCCTGCTCGTCAATCCTCAGGTCCAATTTGTTGGATTAGTACCATAGAAAGTTTAAAGGCCTTTCATACGATCACTACATCAGTAGGTAGTCTGAGTGCTGAGGACAATGTTATATGGGGTTCAATTAATAATCCTGACTAGGACAGAACTCATTGGCCCACATGAAAGCAAGCTCATACTCAGATCTCAGATGCTTTGAAAAAATCACAATCTCAAAAGTTTCTAATTGCTGTAACATAATAGTGAATAACATTGGTAACTCATAGTGCCAGGGACCCGAGTTCAATTCCACCCTCAGGAAATTGTCTGTGTGGAGTTTGTTCATTCTCCCTGTGTCTGCATGGGCTTCCTCTGAGTACTCTGGTTTCCTTCCACAGCCCAAAGATGTGCAGGTTAGGTGGATTGGCCATGATAAGTGTCTAGGTTGAGTAGCCATGGAAAATGCAGGGTTAGAGTGGGGTAGGATGTTCTTCAGAGGATTAGTGTGGACTCAATGGGATGAATGGCCTGCTTCCACACTGTAGATTCTATAAAAATAATTATTGGACAATCTTACCGTTTGAATTCATTTCTGTCTCCAGCTTGCATTAGGGCTACAATAGTGTTAGTTACTGAGGTTCCAATGTTAGATCCCATGATGATAGGAATTGCAGAACGCACTCCTAGTACTGAAAAGATTAAAAAAAAAGTATAAGTTGAGTTCATGTTTACTGTATACTCCAAATGTAGATTGTACTACACAACATCGCAGATGATCATGAAGTGTTCCTGATCCATTGCAATAAGACTGACCTATCTGTTGGTATATATATTCACTTATACTGACCATCATCAGATCATCTATCTGAGGTAGCTATCAAAGTCTCACAATGTCAGGTCATGTAAAGTCAGAATTAGACGGGAGGTGGGTCTTTTCCAAAAGTATCGATGCTTGAAAGAGGCTGCTAGCTCATGTTGTGGGCATTGATTAATGAATTATTTCAGGCCACAGCCGGACCTGTCTCTAGTTGGGGTGGATTTGACATCGCACAAGGCTAGGCCCTCTACAGACACCCGAAACGTCAAGTTTTCCTGCTCCTATGATGCTGCTTGACCTGCTGTGCTCATCCAGCCCCACGCTTGTTATCGTGGTATCATTGATTAGGTTGGATGACCTAGGATTTGGATGAGAAATCTTCTGGATTAATTTTATCCAAATTAGCTCCAGAAACTATCTATGATTGTTTTTCATTTCTCATGGATTTTGGATGCCTGGGGAAAGTGTGTATGTTGTAACACACAGAGCGTTAGAGTTGACTGTTTGGGTTGGGCTTTTCCCCTTTGTACATACTGGGTGCATCTGTTATCAGCCCACAACTCCTTCGGCATCAGTGATTTAACGTTCACTGAGTAGCCCAATGGAAGGACTGGGACCCATACTCACAAGAAACCACCAAGGGCTGGAAAGAGAAAAGGAAAATTTACAAACCCCACTCTGCAGTGTTGGATGTCTGACCTGCTCTCTCTCTCTCTCTTCAAACACAGCCCCCTCAATGGGAACTTGGATTCAGTGATAATGAGGTAATCCCAGAAATTGTGGTTGGGTAACGGCTGGTTAAGATCTTAATAGCCTGTACATTTTAGAAGGAAGGGAAGAATGAGTGAGGTATGGAGCTCCACTGTAGTGAGATGCAAGGATAGAGTGGGATAGAAATTCAGCTTAGTAGAAGTGAAACATGGAAGAGAAAAGCCGCAGCTGCTCTAATACTCTGTCTGATTTTCTCATCCATTCAAGGCCAAGGCGAATTTGTAACCCAATATGTTAGAGCAAACGAGTCAAGAGTCATTGATGTGTTAAAGGAGTTTTTATCCCTCTTCCAAATGGGAATGTTTGAGGACTTATCCAAATTTTTCGACAGAAACTTTTGTGAAAACTACACAAACAACACATCAGTGCCTTATAAATCTTAGGTAAAGAAATCTGTGCGAGCTCATGTGGTGGAAAGCCTATATTTTTGCAAAGTGTCAAGCCAAAGGCCCTGATCATCGCAGGAGAAGCTGACAAAGATTAAGGCGTGGCAAGATATTTCAACAGAAATTCAAACCTATTTGAGGTCGGCTAGGTAATCCGAGAGCCACCCTCAAAACCTTCAGCTTGTACTTAGTTCCTTCCACGTAAGGTAAGTTGCATCCCTAGAGACAATAGACACATTTCCTACCAAAACCCAAAGAGCAAGTGATCTCCTAGGAGAAGTGAAAAATAGGTTAAAAAATAAACCTAGTACAAGTTGGAGAAAAAATATTAGGGGAAGTGGAAAGCAAACCAAAGAAGATAATAGAAGGATTTACCAAAAGCTTGTTGAAAGAAATGTGTTTTAATAATGGTCTTAAAGGAGGGGGTGGAAACTGGATTAATGGAGTCAGTTTAGGTTGATAATTCCAGAATGAGTAGCCTCAATGGCTGAGAAGTAGAAACCATTGAGAGGTTGAGAATGTATAAAATATGTCAGAGGAACAGTGGCTGGATTTTACTTGAAAGCTGTGACCCTGTCCTCCATTTGAAAAGTTGGGATGACTCTGCCTCTGCCTGTTTGGGAAAGCCATGACCAGATTTTACGGTTATCAGGCAGTGAACTACCAGAGGTCATGTCGTCCTCATGCTTGTGGAAGGATGTGCCAACTCCAAAAGCTAGCTGGGCTGGGGCTCTCCTACACCAACAGTGCCACTGGGAGCAGAGGCCATCAATGGGGCTGCAGTCTGTCCTTAATGATGAGCTGCAAAAGGAGCTGGAGATAAAGGAAAACAAGGTGTAGAGCTGGATAAACACAGCAGGCCAAGCAACATCAGAGGAGCAGGAAAGCTAACATTTCTGGCCTAGACCCTTCTTCATTTCTGAAGAAGGGGCTAGGCCCGAAACATCAGCTTTACTGCTCCTCTGATGCTGCTTGACCTTCTGTGTTCATCCAGCTCTACTCCTTGTTAACTCAGATTCTCCAGCATCTGCTGTTCCTACTATCTCTAGAGCTGGAGATCAAGTTAAGTTCACAGTCTCACAGGCATGCCTTGGTGAGATGGAATCATGGGTAGGAGGAACAGTGTCATGGAATCAGTGGTGAAGAGACACAGGGGTGTCTCTATTAAACACAAGGTTCTCAAGCACTGTCTTCCTAACCTGCAATTGTTGACGCACGATGTGTCAGACCATAACGTGTGTGATATAATACCAATAGTAGAGGAGTTGGTCCTGAGGTGATCAATAATTGGACACTTAAGGCATCAGTTGATGAAGTACAGGAAAATTGCCAAGCCAGTGGGCACAGCTAAGTGATGGGCATTGATCCAACACCCACCTGATTTTATTTTGCCCCCTCCAGGCAGCCTCAAATTCCGACCAGAGAATTTGTTGGGGTAAGGGTAGAGCAGTTAGGGGGCTGCACATTTAGAAAAGCAAACATAAAAGGATTTAAACATCAATGAAACTTCCTGATAGAAGGGAGGCTGATCAGTCACCATATAAAATATGAAATGGAAATCAATCTATGGATGACCTGAAATACATTAAGGTTAAAGAATGGGAGAGGTGGAATGAGAGCAAAGGAACAATTGTGTCGGGAGGCAACAAAGACATTGATGGATTTAGACAGAGTCAGACACAGGTGATGTTATCCAGGTGGTTGGAGATGATCTTGTGAGGATATGGCATTGATATCTCATCTGAGGCTTGAAGAAGACACCAAAACTACAAAGGGGTAGTCTTAGGTAATAGTTGTGACAATGGTAGAGAATTTGTGGTGGAAAGCTCAGACAATAGCTTTAGTCTTCCCTAAACATTCATTGCCCCTATATTTAAAAGCTTACACGAGCTGTTGTTTCAAATGAGTTATAGACTTGGTTAAAATACCCGAGATAAATGTCATCCATATCCTTTCAATTCATAGAATCTCTACAGTCTAGAAAGAGGTCTTTTGGCCCATCAAGTCTCCACGAACCCTCCAAAGAACATCCAACTTTATTCCCTAATCTGCGTATTCCTCTACTCTATGAGCAATTTAGCCTGGCCGTCCACCTAGCCTGCATATCTTTGAACTGTGGGAGGAAACCAAAGCAGCCAAAGGAAACCGATGCAGACACAGGGAGATATATAAACACCACACAGACAGTGACCCGAGGCTGGAATCAAACCCAGGCCCCTGGTACCATGAGGCAGCAGTGCTAACCACTGAGCCACCATGCCAAGTGAGAATTAAGAATTATAAAAAGGGGAAAACGAAACAAAAAATTCCGTTCTCAGATCATCTCTGACAATTAATATATTACTTGAAAATATATGTATGTGTTCAGATATCTCTTTTTCCAATGTTCTCCCAATAAGAGGGTCATTGAAATCACCATTCAAGATCCAGATGTGTTGTGATTTTTATCCATGGTTTTCACAAATGGTACTGATTTAAGGTGAGCATTGAGTCTCTATTTCTCTCCTCCTGCCTTTATGTCTTGGGTTGGCTTGACCTTCCTGTAGACGGGATGGGTTTACTTACATCCTGATGATACCATGCTGACAATGATGGATGTTGATGTACTTGAGCTTTGCACCAAGACAGTGACCAAGATTCCCACCACAAGCCCAGCCACGGGATTAGACAGGATTGCGTTGTCTTTAAAAATGTCACCAGCCACCTTGCCTGAAAGACAGATACCTCATGAGCATAAACCCAACAAGATATTCAAACACATATCAGTCATGTTAATGCTGGTTAATAAGAAGTAGGAACATGGACATGTCAGTTTTGGCTCCTTAGATCCTGCTATACAAATTCAACTTATCTCTGGATGCTTTGCTTATGAAAAAGCGAAAACTCCAAGGTTATCTAAAGCAGTGATGTTGGTGTAAAAAAAAGGTGCACGTTCTGGCATTTTGCAGATGCAAATTGTGCCCAGTGCTGTCTATGCTTTTGGGCTGCAGTAAATTATTTAGGATCACTGTTACAGGCATCATGGGCAGCTGGATAAAATGGTAAGATATTTTAATATCCCAAATGAGATTGTTTATTTTTGGTAGGGTAAAGACATTATTAGTAAACATCTTCATTCCTAGTCCATGAATAATCCTTTGGCTTTTCTAAGATTGACATGGATTCATTCCGATTCCCCATTATCACTTTGGGAGGAGGGATCTGTGGCCTTTTCATATGGATGGGTCTTGCCCACTTTGAGATTTGGGGTGAGGACCATGCCCTCTAATGGAGATAACCAGGAATCCTATTTGATCAGAGATAGTAGGAACTGCCGATGCTGAGATAACAAAGTGTAGAGCTGGATGAACACAGCAGGCGAGACAGCATCAGAGGAGCAGGAAAGCTGACATTTCTGAAGAAGGGTCCAGACCAGAAACGTCAGCTTTCCTGCTCCTCTGATGCTGCCTGGCCTGCTGTGTTCATCCAGCTCTACACCATGTTATCCTATTTGATCACACTTTGAGTCATTCTCATCAATCTAACCTGCTGTAGATGCAGCTGTGTATGACATCATTGGTGGTATTGATTACTGTGGATTCAAAGACCCATCTTCACATCGAGGATATCTTCAAATATGTTGTGTGGTACCCCTACTATGAGAAATGGGATGGCTTCCAAACTGGTCTAGCAACTTAAACTTGAATGCCAAGAATCCTGTGGCCCATCAGCTGTAGCAGAATTGCACTCAAGCTCAGTATGGTCTAACATATTCCCCACTCTATCATTACCATCAGAGCAGGAGATCAACTCTGGTTCACCAGGGAGTGCAAGACAGCATGCCATGAGCAATACCAGGCATACTGACAAATAAGGTGTCAATAATACAGAATTATTTGCAGGATCCAGAGGCTAAATGATCCCATAATCACTGGATCAGATCTAAGCTCTGTAGTCCTGCGACATATAGCAGAGAATGGTGTTGGGCACTAACTGGAGGAGAAGGTTTCACTGATATCTCCATCCTCAATGATGGGGTGGGAGGATGGGTGCAGCACATCAGTACAAAGGACAAGGCTGAAGCATTGTCATCCATCTTCATCCAGAAGTACCGAGTAGATGATCCATCTCGGCCTCCTCCAGAGGCCCCTTACATCACAGATACAGCCAATTTTATTCACTTCACTGGTGGCATCAAGATATGACTGAAGGGATTGGATACTGCAAAGGCTATGAGCCCTGACAACATTCCAGAAATAGTGCTGAGGACCTGTGCTCCAGAACTTGCAGCTTCCCTGGCCAAGCTTTCCCAGTACAGTTACAACACTGGCATCTACCCAGCATTGTGGAATTTTGCCCAGGGTATGTCCTGTAAACAAAAAGCAGGACAAATCCAACCAGGCCAATTATTGTCCTCCCAGTATAGTCTCATTCATTAGTAAAGTGATGGAAGGTGTCATCAACAGTGTTATCAAGCAGCTTGTGCTCAGCAATAACCTGCTCAGTGACACCCAGATTAGGTTCTGACCGGGCCACTCAGCTCCTGCCCTTATTACAGTCTTTGTTAAGATATGCCAAAAGAGTTGAATTTTAGAGATGAGGAGAGCGTGACAGCCCTTGGTATCAAGGCCATACTTTATTGGGTCTGATATCAAGGACCCCTGGCAAAATTGGAATCAATGAAAACCCAGGGGAAACTCTCTGCTGATGAGAGTCATATTTTCAAAGGAACATAGTTGTGGTTGATGGAGGTTATTCATCTCATATCTGGGGTATCACTTCAAGAACCTCCTCTGGGTAACACCCTGGGGTTCAATCATTTACAATTGCTTCATCGATGACCTCCCCTCCATCATAAGGTCAGAAGTGGAAATGTTGTTTCTGATTACACAATGTTCAGCACCATTTGTGACTCCTCAGATACTGAAGCAGCTTGTGTCCAAATGCAGCAAAGCTTGGGCAATGTTCATGCTTGGGCTAATGAGTGGCAAGTCACATACACATCACACAAATGCCAGGCAGTGCCCACCTCTAACAAGTGAGAACTTCACCAATGCCTCTTGACATTCAGTGACATTACATTTACTGAATACCCAACTCTGTGTCACAATTGACCAGAAACTGAAATGGACCAGCCGTAAAGAAACAAGCTCTGCAAGAGCAGGTCAGATCCTGTGATGAACAACTCACCTCCTGACTCCCCCAAAGCCTTTCCAGTACCTACAAGGCCCAAGTCAAGAGTGTGATGGGATATTCCACAATTGCCTGAATCAGTACAGCTTCAACAAACTCGAGAAACTTGGCACCACACCCATCACTTTAAACACCCCCAACATATGGTGGCAGAAATGTGCACCATTTATATGATGCATAGAAGCAATTCACCCAGCTCCTTCAACGGCATCTTCTAAATACGCAATATCTAGCATCTAGAGTAGCACGGGCAGCAGACACATTGCAAAATCATCACTTAAGATGTCCCCCTTCCAGCCACTCGCATCCATCATGGAGCTATAGTGTTGTTCATTCACTGTCAGTGGGTTCGAAGCCTGAAACTCCATTCCTAACAGTGCTGTGGGTCTGCCTAGCACAGTTCAGGAAAATAGCTCACCACCAGCTTCTCCAGGCCAGTTAGGAGTTGGGTGATAAATGCTGGTCTGGTTGGTGAAGCCCACACCCCATGAGAGAATAAAAACAATTTACATCCCATCGTTCTTTGCTTTGAAACCATGTTGAAAAGATGAACATACACTAGTCCAGGGATCAATTGAGGTAGGAGGAAGCCATTCAGCCCTCCAACCGGCTCTGTCATTTCACTGAATTCAAGCTGATCTTTGTCTTATTGTCAACCATAGCTCCAAAGTCCTCAATATCATTTCAAACATAAATTTTGTGATTGGAAGCTTCACTTGGCCTTTTGGAGAATAGAGTGCTTGTTTCCTTTTTTTTTTATGAAACTGCTTGTTAAATTAATTTAGGATATCTGATTGGCATGAACAAGTTGGACTGAAGGGTCTGTTTCCATGCTGTACAGGTCTATGACTCCATCTATGATTGGCTGACTTCATACCCAAAAATACAGGTGGCATGGAAGCTCAGGGTTAGCACTGCTGCCTTACAGTGCCAGGGACCTGAGTTTGATTCCAGCCTCGGGTGACTGTCTGCGTGGGTTTCCTTCAAATGTTCCAGTTTCCTCCCACAGTCCAAAGATGTGCAAATTAAGGTGGATTGACAATGCTAAATTGCCCACAGTGTCCAGAGATGTGCAGGTGAGGTAGTTTAGCCATGGGAAATGCAGGGATAGGGTAGCGGGGGGAGGTTGAGTCTGAGTTGTATGCTCTTCAGGGGGTTTGTGTGGATGTGATATGCAGAATGGTGTGCTTCCACACTGTAGAGGTTCTATGAAACTATCTAACTTTCTGATGGAAATAATTTCTCTGTATCTACCTTATGAAACTGTATTTGTTATTTCCAGCCTGTTTAATGCGCTTTGGTAATGATTATCACCAATGACCATCTTGACGTGGTCAACCATAATATTTGATTGCAGCTGGAACGAAGATGTTTGTTGAAGAGTGTAGAATGAAGAGTTCAGTACCTCCAGCAAGTTGGAAAGCTGCACTGAGGACATCAAGGGAGCACACGAACATGTAGAGAAAACTAAATAGCAGCAGTATCTTCATCATGGAGCTCACAATGAATTTCACTTTCCCCTTTGCACCCAGCTCTGAAAAAACAAAGAGATTTCTCAGTTTCTTGTCAGTTGTGGTGAGAGCTTAGTTAACTTAACTCACCAGTTTCAGTATTTCATGTCAGCTTCTTGAGTATACTTGTGTATTGCCAAGGGGGAAACTGAAGACAGAGAAACAATTTCATCAGATCTAATGTTTCCAACTGTTGAAACTGAGTGCAGCTGATATCATTCTCATTTTACTATTTATATTCAGGTACCGGGTCTCACTCATTGCTTTGTTTACCTAAGCCGTTAGGTTAGATGTTCAAGAACTTAAAAATTAAGTGACTGCATGACCTGGAAGGAAACTCAGGGAAAATGTTTGAATCAGACATTCGGTTCCAATTTGTCTTGTATATTTCAAGATGAATGACCACATGACCAATATGGTCATTTCCAAATCCTACTGGTTTCTCTCACTGGTTACTAACCAAAACGCTGTGAGTATACATCTTGACAATATGAACTGAAATCCTGTCACAGCAGCTTTGAGAATCTAAATTCAGTTTTGAAGAAAATCAGTAAACATGAAATCGGGATCCAGTTTGAATGACAGTTGGATTTGTCATAAAAGCTCAATTGTTTCCATATTTTTCTGAAGAGGAGGACATTTGCCATCCTTTCTGTGTCTGACAATTGTGCGATGTCTTTTCCACACTAACATGATTTGGCACTTAAATACACTCAGCAAGCTATTCAGTCGTTTCAAATTGTGCAGCAGGATCCATTAGCAGCAGTCCTGGCAGCAACAATTCACATCTCAAGATTGAATTTAAAAAAATAAATTCATAAACCCAAACTCACAATTACCATGCTAAGACGTCATCCATATGTACAATTCTAATGACAATGACGCTGATTGAGGATTCATAAATGTTAAAAAGCTCTCCTTGCATTTGAAAATCTGTCAATAGCTCGTTAGCCACCCTTCATTAACTTATTTGAGCTATTGATGTATTTCTGTAGTTCCTTCCTTTCCTTGATTGTTCTCCCAAGCACATCCTGAGCAGACTGGACAGATCTGGGGCATTGGGAGATGATTGAAAAGATTTTTACAAAGACTGAACATGTGGATTGTGGTTAAAGTAGCAAAACAGCATAGGGAGGTGATGATGATGGATGGCAATCAATCATGGATAATTGTTCTACCAACCATAGATGATGATGTGCAGTTCCTTGAAGTGAAGAGTTGCTCATCATGGATTACAGCCAGGATAAGAAGATTTGAGTGGAACATACAAGGGTCGTTGTGTAACAACAATCACAGGGTCTGACTGAGCAGAAAGTTCTGTCATTTGATGGTGTGTTGGAAGGACTTGAAATCCAATAGTCCACCTGCTTCAGCTCATCAAGAAGTCACCTCTCTTGGCCGAAACATCCAAGAGTGGAACTTGAGCTTAGGCCTCCTGACTCGAAGGTGGGAACACTACCTATAGTGATTGGAGCAAGGTCTGCCAGGTGGATCCATAGAATATGAGTTCCCTGATTGGGGCTGTTAATCTGGTTCAAACAGGGAGCCCTGGCTGACAGATATAAACAGGAGTGTCAGAGGTTCTGTTCACTGTGCTAGCTGTGTCCCTGACTTGTATTATGCCAATGTAAATAAAGGGTTATTGGTACCGGGATACCAGCCTTCATGGAGCTTTTTCACCACCCACTGAGCCACAGGAACACCACTCCACCACCATCACCATTTCCACAAGAACCGTAGATATGAATGAGATGTCTTAGTATGGCGATATTGAGCCAAATGTAAGCCATATTTTTATGACGGAAGATAATTGACATGTCAATTTCTCACAGGTTTCTGGTTTTCATCGCTCTACCTTTGACTGTAAGGCCCTAAGATCTGGAATTGCTTCCATCTGTCTGCCTCATTCTCTTTCTTTTCAAGATGTTCCTCAAAATCTTTAACCAAACCTCTGATACCTGGCCTAAAATTTCAGTATGTTAGACTTCCAGTATCCACAAGTGTTTGCTTAAATTCTAATATTTCTTAGAAAAATAGGAGCAGGAGTAGGCCATTCAGCCCCTTGAGCCTGCTCTGCCACACAAGAGGATGGATGGCCATTTACCCAATGCCATTTTCCTATGCTATCCCCAATTTGATAGATGCCATTAATAACTAGAAATCTAATAATCTCTGATATGAATGTATTCAATGATTGAGCATTCACAGCTGTTTTGGGTAGATGATTCCAAAGATTTATCAGTCTATGTGAAGAAGTTCCTTTGCATTTCAGTCCTAAATGGCTTTCCCCTTAATCTGACATTTTCTTTCTCAGTTCTAGACACCCAACCAGCCCCGACTCAGACCAGCCAAGGGAAATATTCTTTCTGATTATGTAGTTCATCTAATTTTTCTTTGATGACACCTGTTGCGAAGTGCCTTGGTCTTTTCTAATGCATTCAATTGTTATAAAAATACCGGTTGGTAAAACAATTAAACTGCCTCTCATTTTTCCTGTCCTCTTTTCTCTTCCCACTCTCATTTAGCACTCTTCAAGTCTACACTTAGCTCTTTCTTTTACATTCACAGAATGTGAAAAAAAAACAATTTCCACTATAGTCTCAATTTTCTGGTTAAGTGACCATTAATACACCATCACCGATGACTTTCTGCAGTCTGTACTCCCATACCGGAACCATTGAGAATGCACAATTGTACAAAAGTATCTAATTGACTTGCATTGATTGACAAATTGTGGTTACATGTCCATCGACAAACTAATGTCATAGGGAAAAAAAGACAGATTCAAGTTCAGGAACTATGCTGCCCTGAGATAATTTGAGTTGAAAGCCCAGCGCCTTACCTTTCCATTGAGGTACATTGGAATTGTCCAGCTTGGAGAAAGCCCAGGCCATAGCTGAATGTGTGTCAATCTCAAACTTGTCCATGTTGTCCACCAGGTTGACTGTTGAGCCTGGGCAAAGGTACCCATGATCCGAGTGTGGGACCCCTCCCACTGCAGGCAGATGATACGGTTTAGTGCCAGCGACACCATTCATTCCTGCCACGTTAGAAGAACACATTGATAATTGTTGAATTTGATATTATTTGGGATGATTCCTAGCCTGGCATGATGTAATGTTTGGACCGGCACTGACTGAGAATCTGCTGGATTCCACTGTCTAGACTTTTCATATGTTCATGGACATTGGTCGAAAAATTAGGGCTCACAACATCCTGACCTGCACTCCCTGAAAGTATTGCAGCAATTTCCAACTGGGGAGATGCACATTAACAATGTACAAAACTAAACAAAACTTCCCATCCATGATCCATCAATATCCAGTGTTTAGTTAAACCACAAAACTTGCTCTGTACTGAGATGTGACTCCATCTTTCAGATGAGACATTCAAACAAGGGCCCAACTGGCATTTTTAGACAAACATAAAAGTTGCCCTGGCCCTACTTCAAAGAAGGGCAAGAGGTTTTCTCACAGGTATCTGGAGTGATTGGAGTGAGGTCAGCCAGGTGAACCTCACAGAATGAGTTGCTGTTTGGGGCTGCTAATCTGGTCCAATCAGGGAGCCTTGGCTGACAGATGTAAACAGGACTGTCAGAGGTTCTGTTCACTCCAGGAGCTTGCTCTGAGGTAGCTGGATCAGTGTCCTGTACTATGCACATACAAACAAAGGGTGACTTGGTGATGGGATACCAGCCTTTGTGGAGTTATTTCAGTGTCCTACCTATATATGTCCCTCAATCAACGGCAACAAAACTAAATGCTGTCTTTTATCACTCTGCTATTTATGGGAGATTGAAGAGCACAAATTGCTCACTGTGTTTCCCAAATTACAGTAGGGATTACACTTCACAAGTCTGAGTAATTCATTGATTGTAAATCATACCAGGGTCTCCGGGATTTGCAAGTAGACGCCATTCTGTAGAAAAGTAAATAAACACACTGCAAAGTTCTGATGACATGAAAAATATTACTTTAAACTTTATCTTTTCCCTTTTTTGGGAAAGGAAAATTTGCCAGGAATACTACTCCTGACTATTAACGCAAATAAATTCAATTCCTCATCACAATGCTACCCAACCTGTAACTTGATGGTGACTCAAATTGGCTTAACTTTACCTCTGTCAAAATACTTAACAAATAATATACTACCCATTCAAATGTAGGAACATCCCATAAGCACACCCTTGTCAAAGGCATATTCAGTAAAATAGATTGTCACATGTGCAATTTTCACAGCAGGAAGGGAACCCCAGCATTTAGCTCTAGCAAACAGAGAGATTTGTAACAGCTTTAACAACCTCAACAGCTACTGAAAGCTAAAAGTAAAACACTGGCACTGTCGAAGCTTGACCCCACCCATTCACGCTGCTTCTGTTGTTCCAACTTTAAGAAAAACCCCAAGACCTCACAAGCCGTTTACTTTATTGGCTTGAAGCAGAATGCACATCACCTCTGTCTCAACTTCTCTCTTCTTTTTTAAAAAAGGACAACATTCACCTCTTAAAGCCATTATATTGTAACAAAGTGAAGCTGAGGATGTCTACTACAATCTGTGCACCTCCTAGTAAATGTCACATGACTACAGCGGATGAGGAAAGACATTTGTATGTGATTGAATTTCAATCCAAACATCTCAAATAAAAAGAAAAGAAAAGGCATGCATTATCACATTCATATTTAGTTACACGAATTGGCAACTATTTACATTACTGTTCTAATGCATTAGTTCAGTTCTTCATCAGTCTCTGCATTTACACCATCTTCAAATCATGCTGGTCTCTTAATGTGGTGGATGTTGTCATTGGCTGTTCATCTGACCTGATATTGTTTCACAGTGAGTGCCTTTTGTTTGTCTTGGGTCTTTTGTTGTTTCTGTGGTGGCTGTAATTGGTCAATTTCTGTATCTGGATCACTATGGCCCTCTGGTCTGAAGGTTGAATGAATGATCTGTGTAACAAGTGTGTTTCACAGCTGCCTGGTCAGCTTCCTGCATTTTAAATACCGTTTCTGCAGCTGGGTGTTTCCGCCTGAGGTTGCGATGATACACCTGGTGTTCAGGGGAAGTGTTGGCCTAGTAGAATTATTGCTAGACTATTAATTGGAAACTCAGCAAATGTTCCAGGGATACGGGTTCGAATACTGCCATAGCTGATGTTGGAATTTGAATTCAATAAAAGGAAAAAGCCTGGAATTAAGAACCCATTAATTACCGTGATAGAATTGCCAATTGTCATTAAAACCCATGTGGCTCACCAATGCCCTTCAGGAATAAAAATCTGCCATCCCCACCTGGTCTGGCCTACATATGACTCCAGACCCACAGCAATGTG
Source organism: Ginglymostoma cirratum (assembly GCA_024137785.1). Taxonomy (NCBI): domain Eukaryota; kingdom Metazoa; phylum Chordata; class Chondrichthyes; order Orectolobiformes; family Ginglymostomatidae; genus Ginglymostoma; species Ginglymostoma cirratum. Next base: position 543,405 of record JAHRHZ010000093.1, on the reverse strand, counting down.
GTTGACTCTCAACTGCTCTCTGAAATGGCCTGCAAGCCTTTAATTTCGGGGGCAGCTAAGGACAAGCAATAAATGCTAACTAGCCAGAGAAACCCATATCCCACGAATGACCAATAATCATGTCCATTGGATACAATCAACATTACAACTACTTCGTGTAGGTCCCAAGTTGCCCCTGTGCTGGGTTTGTTGAGATTCTTGAATGTTTTTAGCCTGACTGGATTTCCAATACTCAACTCCAGTAATGGTTTCAGCAGACTCGTCGAAAAAGAACTCTACCATTTCAACTGGATTTTTTTTTCACCCTCACCTTTTACTAGTTTAGGCTTCAGTAGCCTTTTCACTATCAGAGGAGTCATTTTTATGTAATGTGACATTAAGCTTTGTATTGGACTACTTTCCATACCCAGAGTAGACATGTTTCTCCACGCTTGAGGAATGCTTTGTGTATTTTTATGTGGTCTTGATTTGGTTTCTTAATGGCTCCTCTGGCAACTTCTACTGCCATCTCATCCTTTTCATTTGACTGGGGATCATATGGAGACGATGCTTGTGTTAAAATTTCCAATCTTCCATTAAGCAACTGAATCCCACACTCATGAACTCAGGATCATTGTCACTCACCAAAATTCCGTAAAAATTGAAGTGTTGTTTTGGGCATTCGACAATCCCAGCGGTGAGTCCTTGAATTCTATCTCATAGTATTCGGAATAGTAACCTATGATGTCCAGATAATGAGCTCCTGTGAGTATGAAGAGCTATATCCAGCCTCATGCATGCGTCATTCATGTGCCATTGGTGGCTATCTAGTTTGCTCAGTTTGGTACTTATTAGACACACTATGCTGGCTCATGTGGCCCTTGATTCTGTTGCTTTTGTTCGGCCAGATGAGCACATCTGTTGCCTTCCTCAGATTTGAATCAATTTCTTAGGGTTTCCATGGATGGGTCTTAGCAGCTCTCCCTCCAACTCCTCCAGGAGAATGACTTAATTTCCTTTGTACAATGCACCATCTTGGGCACGCCTATGCCATCATCTGTAGCTGTCCAATAAGTCCTTGCAGCAAAATGTGTCACCTTGATGGTCTCAGGCAGTCCTTTTACCACTATTTCCTATAGCAGTTGGAGATTTGCATCTTGTTGGATAGTTTGCTCGATTTGAGCAAGGTACTGGCCTGTTAAATTCAGTGCCTCGCTTAGGTTGGCTTCCAGATTATGGCATGTTGTTGATTCACATGGAAGGTGGAAGACTTCACACTCTGTTATAGTATCCTCTATTCTCTTCGTCAGGAGTGCTGCTCTCATGCATCGCCTTTTCCCCTTGCTTGTATGTCACATCCAGTTGCTACCTCTGTGACAAGAGTAATGTCCTTTGCAGATGCATTGGACCGGCACTGTAGGAATTAATAAAAAAATGTCTCTCAGGTGACATGTTGCAGAGGGACTGTGTAATTTACATTGTAGTATTTCAGCATTATTGCTGCCATCATGAGTTGCCTGATTTTAGTAAATGGTGATTATTGTACCATGCCCCAATACACTGCATATCTTTGGTTGTGAGTTGGTGTGATGCTTCACACTCTGACAGCAGTTTGGTCAAGAAATTTGCAGCATACTTGATTAATCCAACAAAGCATTGCACTACTTTTACAGCAGCTTGTCACTGCATTGCTGCTGCGGTTCTCACCTTTTCAGGATCTGGGCAAAGAACTTCTGTTGCCAGCACATGGCCCATGTCTTTGACTTCAAATATCTTTCATTGCAATTTTTTCTTGCTCAACCTCCAGTTCGTTTGGCAAGTTCTGTCAAGCAGTCACATTAGATTTTGATCACGGTCAGTAATGGCTTCTTGCCTTGTGTATCTGCATCTATAAACTGGCACGTCATCCGTTGCAGCTCATTATCCATGATGAGCTCTAACTATCTCATGTTGTCTGCATTGATAGTCTTCTGGATCAACTAAAACACCAAACAGGATGCACAACCTCTGTATCTCATGTAGGTCATCCAGAATGTAGCTAGAAAGCTGTTGATTCCATCTAACTTCACCTATTAGCGATCATCCTTCATATCAAAAGGATGGTAAAGATTTTTGCATTTGTAAGATGTGGCAAAATTCTTTTCATAGTTAGAATGGGGTCATGGAATCCTTTTTGAACCTTTCAGTCCATGCAGACTCTCTGCTTCCCAGGGCCTTTCTCTGTTACTGTTATTAATCCATTCTTTAAGATTTGTCATTTTCTTGATCACTCCCTTCTTTTCCATCTCTTATCTGATCTTCCTGGCTAGATTGAAGGTAGTTAGAACTTTCTTCGGCAGATCCTGAATTGATTTTTTTTTACTGTCATCTATTTTGAGATGATATTCTCCTTGAAGGCATCTTAACCCTGTGAACATATCTTTCTACTCATCTGAGATGTATTCCATCACCAATGCCTTAGTTTGCTGGAACAAAGACAGAAGTTGCTGGAAAAGCTCAGCAGGTCTGGCAGCATCTGTGAAGAAAAAAAATCAGAGTTAATGTTTTGGGTCCGGTGACCCTTTCTCAGAATTGAAGGTAGCTGGGAAAACGTCAGTTTATATGTAGAAAATAGGAAGGGGGATGGGGTAGGGAGTAAATGACTGGATAGAGCCTAAAGAGAGAGAAAGATAGTTGGATAGACAAAGGAGTTGATAATGATCTGGCTGGGAGGGTGAATAGTTGTTAATGGGGACTGTTAGTGACAAGCAACAGGTAGTATAATGGCAGGCTATGTGGTAACAAGGCCTGGTGTGTGGGGTAGGGACCTGTGACATGGGAGTGTTTAGGCCCTAAAAGTATTGAACTCAATATTGAGTCCAGAGGGCTGCAGGGTCCCGAAGCGGAAAATGAGGTGTTGTTCCTCCAGCTTCTGCTAAGATTCACTGGAACACTGCAGTGAGCCAGAGACAGAGATGTTGGTTAGGGAACAGAGTGATGTGTTGAAGTGGCAGGCAACAGGTAGCTCAGGGTCTTTTTTGTGAGCAGAACGTAGATGTTCTGTGGAACGGTCACCCAGTGTGCGCTTCAATTCTTCAAAGTAGAGGAGATCACATTGTGAGCAGAGAATGCAGTAGACTAGATTCTAGGAAGTGCAGGTGAAGTGTTGCTGGAGTCCTTGGATCTTGGGAAAGAGGAGGTAAATGGGCAGGTGTTATGCCTTTGCTGGTTACAGGGGAAGGTGTGTAGGGCTGTGGGGAGTGTTGGGAGTGAAGGAAGCGTGGACCAGGGTGTCCTGGAGGGAACGGTCTCTGCGGAAGGCAGACAAGGGAGGGGAGGGTAATATGTGTCTGTTGGTGGCATCTTGCTGGCGGTGGTGGAAATGGTGTCTGATGATCTCTTCTTAGGGTGCTGGGACACTTTGCAAATCTCTTTTGCGATCCCAAGCTTTAGGCTTGTTCTGGCTGTGATGATTGGCTTTATTTTGCCATTGGTGAGCTCGAATGTTCAGTCCTCATTTATATCATTGCAATGAAGTCGCAATGTAATCTTGCCCCTTGGCACAACTATGATGCCATCATATGGTCTTAACTTTACATTTGAGGGCTTCATTTATGTCTCACTATGTTGAGCCACATTTTACAGGTGAGTGAAGATCAGGATATGTATAACACATCAGTGTCTATGTGACGCTTATGTTGACCCTGATGTTTTCTTCCTGCAGTCCTCATGGCCAGAAGTCACAAACCACCTCTTATCTGTCAACTTGTTCGAACCAAAATGTTGTTAGGTGCCCAGTGATCTCACATAATCTTCAAACTCTCTCTCTCTCTGTACCAGCTGTTGGTTTTCTTTTTAGCCATACACTTGTATGCAAATGATTCAGCTTCTTGCCACGAAAACACCGATCTCCCAAACCCAGACATACTTTCTTGCATGATGACTTCCACAGTACTTACATCCTATACCTTATCTGTAATTGTTCTACCTTGTGTGCCTGGAGGATCTGTCAGCGTAAAGTTAGAACTGGCTGGAATGAATGTTTATTCACTACCATAACATTTCTGCAGACTGCATGAAGATATCAAGGGATTGGTTGGGTGTGTTGGAAAGTGGCAAGAGGAATTCAAACCCGAGGTGAATAAGACATTGCAATCGTAGACATAACAAGTGGTAGGATATTGAGGATTGAAGAGTGACTGAGTGACATTGCACTGTATATTGACAGATCCCTAACAGTAGTCGGCAAGTAGTAAGCACCATTTATTTCCCATCCCTAAATGCCCAGAGGGCAGTCAAGAGGCAACCACATTGCTGTGGATCTGGAGTCAAATGTGGACCAGACCAGGTAAGGATAGCAGTTTCCTTCCTTAAAGGACATTAGTGAATCAAATATCTTCCTTCACTTGCCAAGGCATAGATTACAAATACATAGAAAATTTTCTGAACTCCATAAAATAATAGTTAAGCTAGAGTAGTGCATAGTTTTCTAGTCATTTCACTACAGTCATTAAGATTGCATTGGAGACAAGCTTTATGAGAATGATGCATTGGACAGGAGTTACTTTCCTTGTAACAATGAAGGCTGAGGGGAGGTTTAGTCAGGGTATCTAAAATTATAGGGTCCTAGATACAGTGGACAGGAAGGAATAATTTCTCTCAGCAGGGAGGTCAATAACTAGAATAAATGTCAAGTAATTGGTGGAAGGATTGAAGAGAAGTTGAAAATGTTTTTGACTCAGAGGGATCTGTAACTCACTGCCCTGAAGGATGTTAGAGGTAAAAACTCTTGTTTTAAAAAAAAGACATAGATATTGATTAAAGTGCTGCAACCTGAACGTCCTCAGACCAAGAGTTAGAAAGTAGAATTAAGATGTATAACTGCTTTTCAACTGGCATCAATCGAATGAACTTAACAACTTTCCTTTATCATAGAATCCTTATAGTGTGGAAACAGGCCATTCAGCCCAACAAGCCCACACCGACCTTCCAAAGAGCCCTGCATTTCCCATGGGCTAATGCACCTAACCTACACATCCCTAAACACTATGGGCCAATTTAGCATGGCCAATCCATCTAACCTGCGCATCTTCGGACTGTCAGAGGAAACCAGAGCAACTGGCAGAAACCCGCAGAGACACAGGGAGCATATGCAAACCCCACACAGACAGTCACTCAAAGTTGGAATTGAACATGGGTCTCTTTTGCTGTGAGGCAGCAGTGCTAACCACGGAGCCACTCTGCCATGCAAATTTCTATGGCTCTTTAAGTTTCTGTAGTTTGGCAGTAACACGAGCCATTTGGCCTTGGAATGAGGTGCTGAGGCCCAGATCAGCACAAGCAGCATGAAATTACTGGCTTTCTGTCTGGTTTTTTTTTGTGTGCATCTGTGACACATTGAACTGGAAGCACGAATTGTGAATGACTTACCGTACATGCAAGACCTTTGCATTTGTATATAAATTGCATGACATCTTACAGCTCAGAAACAAGCAGTTTGTCCAACTAACACACAATATCAATGTTGATTCACAGAGTCTGCTTAGTTCTTTCTACCATGGTCCTTTCATTCCATTCTTTTAGAAACTTAACTTTGTTTGCACTACCGCATATTCTGACACACTTTACATATGTGTAATCATACTGAAAGTATCATTCATAGATGGTGCTTATGAATGTTGCAGAAGAAAGAAAAGGGCCCTCATTGACTATGAGAACCTATAAGAGTACCATTGATGATGGCACATGGCAGCCGGGGAGAATCAGGAGCACCTCCACTTGGAAGAGAGAGAGGTCCACAGTGCACTCTCCTGGAACTGGCTGGACTGGCTCCGAGATGTGATGCCATCATGCCCCGAAGCTGCACAGTAAAGGAGGACAAGTTATCGTCTTATAAACTTCCCAATGTCTACCTGGAAAAGGAACAACTGCAACATATGCCAGTGCACAATCTGCAAGGGAACAACTTGTAGAATCATAGAGTCAAAAGTTATACAGCACATAAACAGACCCTTCAGTCCAAATTGTCCACACCAACCAGACATCCCAATCTTGCTTAGTCCCATTTGCCGGCATTTGGCCCATATCTCTCTAAACCTTTCCTATTCATGTCCCCATCCAGATGCTTTTTAAATGTCATAATTGTACCAGCCTCCACTACCTCCTCTGGCAACTCGTTCCATACATGTGTCACTCTCTGTGTGAAAATGTTGTCCTCAGGTCCCTTTTAATTCTTTCCTCTCTCACCTTAAACCTATGCCCTCTAGTTTTGGACTCCCCTAACCTGGGAAAAAGACCTTGGCTACTTATCCTATCCATGCCTGTCATGATTTTACAAGCTTCTATAAAATCAACCCTCTGCCTCCGATGCTCTGGGGGAGAAAGGTCCCGGTCTCTTCAGCCTCCAATCTTGGCAACATCCTTGTAAATCCTTTCCGAACCCTTTCCTACGTGTTGCTAGCATCTACTTCATAATAATTCTCAGCAAAAATGAATTGTGCTTCCTTCTTAATGTATGTAATTTATACTATATTTTTGGTATGGGATGTATATGATGCACATTTTAATAGTGTGTATTGTCACTATTATACAGGATATCTACAATGTTTGGGTCACCTGTGGTTTACCTGGTAACACTCTCACCTTCACATTAGAGGGTGGGCAGCTGGGGATTGTCAAGACTAGTTTAGTTTGGGAACTTGATCAGCATGGACGAGTTGGACCAAAGGGTCTGTTTCCATGCTGTTTGACTCTAAGACCCATTCCAGAAACCTGATTACAAAATCTCGCTGATCACTCCAATGCAACACAAATACTTCATTGCCTTTCAGACGAGAAAGTGAGGCCCTGACTGGCCCTTCAGGCGGGTGTAAAAGATCCCATTTTTACTACTTCAAACAAGAGCAGAGGCCTTCTTCCTGATTATAGAATCCCTACAGTGTGAAAACAGGCCATTTGGCCCATCAAGTGCCTTCCAAGCCTCTGAACAGCATCCTACCCACATCCAACCCCCAACCCTTTCCTCTGTAACCCTACAATTCCCATGGCTAATCCACCTAACCTGAACATCCTTGGATACTATGGGCAACCCAACATGGCTAATCCATCTAACCTGCATGTTTTTTGGGCTGTGGGAGGAAACCAGAGCACCCAGACACAGGGAGAAAGTACAAACTCTACACAGACAGTCACCCAAGAGTGGAATTGAACTCAGGTCACTGGTGCTGTGAGGCAGCAGTGCTAACCACTGAGCCACCATGCCACCTGGTGGCCTGACCACTATTTATTCTTCAACAAAAGTTACGAAAACAGATTAGTATCTCATTACTTCTCATGAGATTTTGCCATTTGCAAACTGGTCACTGCATTTGGCTGCATTATAACAGCCAGTACATTACTAAAGTTACCTGTAAAGAGCTTTGAAACTCCAAGGTTGTGTATGGCGCTTTTTAAATGAATTTTCTTTCTTTTGCTAGCTTTGTGATTGTGGAACAATTTTCTTGCACCTCAGCACGTCCACACGTCAAAATTTATTAGATATGCAACATTTGAGGAGCGTTTGAAAATATGAGAAACTGTTCCTTTAAAATGGATACGTTGTCACGTCCAACCCAAGAAAGCCAACATTTAGAATTGATGTAGGCAGTCAAATATTCACTGATAAAATAAGATGCCCTCACAAAACCCAGGGATTCTGTTCCAAATTCCAAGTCTGGGATCACTTACAGTTCGGGAGAGAGCAGTGCTAGCTTGCACTGACTTTCCTTCCTAATACAAAACAACTGGTTCTTAGGGTCAAATAAGACACAGAAAAAAAACACTCTGCTATAATTCCAATGTGCATTGGGCCAGAAAAGTAACTGACCCTCTCTCTTCAGGATTTATTCCAAAGTCAGAGATCTTTTAAAGGGATTCCTTTCAAGTCTTAATTGATACAACTTCCACCCAGACCTCCACGAAAGCAAAGAGAGAAATTTCCCAAGGACTTTTTCTGATATTATCCCTTGATGGGACCGAAGAGAAGGTAGACGGGATTTCCAAACTGCCTTCTGCAAGCTCCCAAAAACAACAATATGATAACGATCAGCTAATTTATTACCACCAATGGACCAGAGCAGTGGTGAAGCAAACTCCTACCATATTTTCAGGGAATGCTGATGGAGATGTTAAATGCCATCTCCTCCTGTAGACTGCCACTGAATGGCCAAACATTCACTGGGAGCAGAGATAAAAGGTACTGCAGATGCTGGAGAATCCGAGATAACAAGCATGGGGCTGGATGAACACAGCAGGTCAAGCAGCATCATAGGAGCAGGAAAGCATTTTCTGATGAAGGGTTTAGGCCCGAAACGTCAAGTTTTCCTGCTCCTATGATGCTGCTTGACTTCA